>JAMPIV010015435.1:0-264166 GCA_024509875.1 Oreohelix idahoensis
TGGCATGGTTCAAATGGCAGGGGAGAGTTTGTGGAGGGCAAGTTCTGTAACAAGTGGCATTCTGGATCAAGAAACACCATGGGCAGGGCAAGCTCACTGATGAAACACAAGCTGTTGGATGAAGAAGAGTACACATGTAACAACGCTTTCATAGTCCTGTGTATAGAAAATACAGCACAACACAATTAACAATGTTCTAAGATGCTGTTTGGTTGTTGACATTTTAGGTGCAAGAATGACTGCTGTTGTGGCTGTAACAGAGAATAATTTTTATTAAAATTATACCTTTCAAAATGTGTGAATAGGTGTCATTTTGTTTGAACGCACACGCATTTATATGTGTGTTGTGTTTCACTTCTTTGGTCCTGGAGACTTTCCTTGTCAATAAATATATACGATGAGCTATTAGTGTCTTATCTTTTTGATCAAAATCATACCTGTCAACCTGTACGAATTTTTCGTACAATGTACGGATTTTTGATACTTTTAGCAGTGTACGGCCGTACAGACTCGTTGTACGGATTTTTCTCCCCCTCCTAAAAAAAAAAAAAAATTTTTTTTTTTTTTTTAAATTCTAAAAATATTTTCCAACCCAAGTTTTTTGAAAATTTAAATCGGAAAATATTTTCTAGCCCAGGTTCTTTTTTAACCATTTTTTTTATTTTTTATTCCGGGAATCTCGGCGTCCGTTTTTAAACTGAGGTCTCTCCCAGCAACCAATCAAATCCTTTTATACACTACAATTCGGCAAAAACTTTGAATTCGGCTCAATCGCTTTCGGTTTTCAGCGTGACATGACGTATTTTTAAAGTTACCTGTTATCAACGACCATGCTTGCTTGCCACCACACTTCGACGCTATTTTGTTTAAAAAAGCTAAGTACTTATAACTTGGTTAAATATTGATGTTGTTTTGCTTTGTTGCAATTTAATCGATGTCTTAATCTTTCCAGTTATATCTTGCCCTTCAATATATTTCCGATAAATTGTCATAATATTCTGTGTAGGCCCTACATAACTAGAAAAACAAAGTTTGTTTGTGTTGAGTAGGCCTACTTTATTCCAGCGCTCGAGATTCGCTGCTTTATTTTTTAATAAAGTGGCATCTGTTATTACTGGTCTAGACTACCAACTCTTAAATAATAATTTTGTAAATTTTTGGTGGTACGTTTTTTCTTCCTAGATTTGATATTCTGTTCATAATTTTGTTTATTTATTTATTTTGTTGTTGTTGCTGTTAGCCGTTTGCTTTGTTCGTTGTATTTTTTAATCATTCTCTACTGTATGTTGTCTGATGTGTGTGTGCCTGTACTGACAGATAGTGGTCAGAAAAAGAGCTTCTGTAGCTATTGGCTGGAAGTTGTTGACCAGAAAACTAGTACTGGTTCCATCCGCTTCCCTAATTTGAAAGTCATCATTCAGCGACTGCTGATACTCCCTCACAGCAATGCTGACTGCGAAAGATCATTTTCAATGATGAAAAAAATCCACACAGACTGCAGGAGGTCCATGAATGCTGACACACTCACTTCTATTTTACAGTGTAAGATTAACATTGATACATGCATGCTGTGCAGAATTTAAGCCCACAAATGCAATTCTGCAAAGTGCTAAAAGTGCGTGTGTTGATTATAATACAAAACACTGTACATCGAAAGAATAGTGTACCTCATGATCACTAAGTTTTTTATATGTAAAGAACAGCATGAGACTATTAGCATGTTTTATATCACAATAATTCAAATGCTAATATATTTGTATATGTCATTTCTCATTTTAAAACTGTATTGCGTATAATTTATTAATATATTTTTTGCGTAAGGATTTTTGGGTGTTTGTAAGGATTATTTTGGTCCGGCGTACAGATTTTTGTCTCAGAAGGTTGACAGGTATGCAAAATATGTGGCTTTAACATGTAATGGTATTTGTAAATGGAATGCAGCTTAACAATAATAGAACACTAAAATTATTTATGTATTAGTATAAAGTTATTTACAATTCAAAATGGTGTCTATGAGCAAATAAAGTCAGCCTTTTTCAAAAGTTTCCATAAGCTTTTTGATGTAAAGTCAGTTTTCTGTTTTGCTGTTTTGAGAGAATCACAAGTTTTAAGTTTTCCACCATATGCCATATCACTTAAATATCCTCATAAAAAATCATTTGCTGGAGTTATATATCAGAAGATCTCGCATACCATTTGACTGGACCCCATCTTCCTATTAGGCAATTTTTCCTAAAGAAAATTGCTGACATAAGGGCAATAATAGCCTACACAAGACTTTCAAATAAAAAAAGGATTAGAAGACGCAGACGTGGTGTACTTGAAACTTTACGGTATCCTACAAAATATAAAATAAAATGTATTAAAATAATCCACTTTGTTCATACAAATGATGTGAACAGGAAAGTGACTTATGGATCACCATGTATTTTAAAATGTTAACATCTCAGCAACAAAAAAAAAAAGAAATCATTTACTTACATTGGTCACAGTGAAACAAGTCTATTAAACTTAGAGCCTGTAGTGTGACTGTAAGGCAAACGAAAGTACACCAGTAAATGGCTAATGTTTAGCAAGGCCTTTGAAAAATGGGTATATTAAAGAATGGAGTGTATCATGGAACTGGTTAACTGTCTGAGATAATAATGCAAGGCTGTGCTTGAATGAAGTATTCTGTCTACTTGTCTATCGAGGTATTCCTGTACAGGGTAGGCGGAAAGTGTTGATTTAGAAGAAGGCTGAGTTTAAGCTGTTCAGGTACCATAGCTTGTGCCGAGTTGTGACTGCTGATTGTGGTAAGATAATACAAGAATGGTATGTTTGTCACTTCTTAGACTTCATAAACAGAATCTGCCAGTGCCAGAAGGTGTTAATGGAAACAGTTACTTGTGGTATGTGCCAGGAAACTCAGATTTATATTTGATTTTGAGGTATTTGTGGTAAAATCTGCGAGGATAATTACTCATTTCTATGGATTTTAGTCATAAAAACAACAATAAATAAAACCAGCCCGATTGTGTCTGACGGAATTGCTCTCACACGCCCGCCACTGCCTTTTGTGCAGTGCGAAAAGCCTATAGCATATATAATATACAACGCGTTGCAGTTTCGGTTTCGCCAACGTACTACCGATGTTTAAACTTGTAAGATCTGCTGCATACACGGCCGCCTAACCGATAAAATTAACTAATTGGCGGAAGAGCGCCGCACAATACTATCTGAATTAACGTAATATTTTGTTTTTAACAGGTTAATCAGTAGTAAGTCTTACAATTTGGTAGTGAAACACGATAAAATTCAAATCATAAAACCCAACTTGTTAACCCGCCACGTCTAACACCCGATTTGCCTGTCACACTCTGCCATGCGTATCTACACGCGGCGGCAAACGTCATCGGAGGCAAACACACAGACAGTATGTCCCCACTCGTTGTAGACGTACTGGCGTCACTAAAACAAGTAGTAGTTGAATCATATAGGCTAAGCGGGAGAGGAGAAAGGAGGAAATGGTGGTCTTGTGTAAAATCTTATTTGACGAACGAACAGTGACAAAAATGAAAATCTTTATTAATAGGAAACTGAACATAAAACTTATATGATAAGATAGCTGAGACTCCCCTAAGCAAGAATATGTTTTAAATAATATGATAGCCCCAGTATTAGTGAAGTTATGAAGGAAAAATAAAATGTCCAAGACGGTAGACCAGACAGACAGTCAACCTTACTTGAATTTTTCATAACGTTAAAGGGACGATCGCGTAGAAAGAGGCATTGAGGTGAATATTCAAATTCGCTTGAGTACAGAGAGTATAGGGTGAGAAGGGGGGGCGATAGTAATTTGGTTCTCAACGAAACATTTTTGTTGTAATGGCAACTAACATAGGCTAGCCAATTAAATAGCAGACGCGGTGTAGTTTGGAATTTTTTTTTGTTTTTCAAAACTGCATTTTGAAATCTGGTAGTCGCCAGCTTCTGATTGGCTAGTGGTACCCAATATTAGAAAGGGGTTTTCCTTATTCAATTGCCAGTTGTCAAAAATAACTTACATTAAACATTTTGCTGAGATTCAGCTGTGGTAAATTTAAAGTAAAATAAATATTTCCCAGCCTGAGACCAGTGCAGAGTGAAACTGCGGCCATTGCTTTGCAAGTCAGCATCATTTGTTTATATTTCTTGAAATGTGCGTTTTATTCCCTGTTACCGACTGGTGGCAGGAAGCCAGCTGAAAGTGAATACAGCCCTCAAGCCTCCATCCAGTCATTTCTACTATTATAAGCACACGGAGGAGCTTGAACGAGTGAAAGAGTCTGCATCTTCAGGGGAGAATTTCCTTATAAATAACCCCAGGTGATGTGCCATACATCTGGGTACATCTGACACTTTTTGTAAAAAAGTAACATTCACTGAGTTTCCCTATGATATTCAGGAATTTCAAGGGGTATGATGACACAACAGCCCCTCATACACAGTGACTCTCCCTTTATAGGATTATAGTAGTAGCTGTGAACTGTTCTTCAGTGAAAAATATATCTTGATTTTAGTTGTGTGGACAGAAAGTCCAGTTGTTTTATTTCCCTCTTTCTGTAAACTATCTTGTCCTTATTTTCAAGACCTGTCCAAAAGATATAACTGGACAGGCAGATTAAATTGTAATATTCAGTTCAAAAGAAAACTTAACACCTGTTTTATTAACTTTCTCATAGAAAAGTAAAGTGTTTGTGTGTGTTGTGTACTATCATCTCATTTCTCCCCTAGACAATAGGTACATCATACACCCTACACTAGAGCCAACAGAGAGACCGTGTGAGATCTAGGGAGGTAGCGTTAGGTTCCCTGTACACAATTCATCATCATCATTTATAGAATCAGGGACCTACATTTGCTTGACCTCGCACGGTTACTGCATGCACTTATTTCACTCTTTGTTAGGATACCATCATAACCTCCCCAGCAAATCATCTTTATTTGCTACATAAATTGGGGGCTCGTCCGGGATTGAACTTTCTACATAAATTGGGGACAGTCTAATTTTCCCAGGAAATCCCCATATAATATATTTGCCCAAGATTTTGGGAAGTCAAGAAAGTGTCCGAAACCCAGATTTAATTAAATAAATTTATAATTAGTTATATTTAGAAACTTTGTTGGTACATTTTTCAGGATGGCAGATCTGGCCAAGTTTCGCTCTGCAGCTGTGCAAGCGGCGAGAGATATGAATATGGAGGGACAAATTTTGGTTGATTATGTCACCTCAGAATGTGACAAATTTATTACTAGGGAAGAACATAGGTTAGCTGAGGAAGGGAGAGTGCAGTTAGAAGATGCTAGGGAGACTAAGAAATTAGAGGCTGATCGAGAGGCTGAGATAAAGAGACTGCAGTTGGTGGAGAAGAAACTTGAGGCTGAGAAGGAGGCAAAGAAACTTGAACTCGAGGCTGAGAAGGAGGAAAAACGTCTACACAGGGAGGCGGAACGAGAGAAAGAAGAAAGAAGATTGGAGGCGGAAAGGGAAGATAAACGGTTACAGAGGGAACATGAGTTACGACTAAGGGAGCTAGAGCTACAAGGCCATGCTCCGGAAAATGGAACTAGCCCTTCCACTTCCGACTCCGCTGCAAGCCAGGGGGCCTCGTCATCAGCCATGGGGTTCCACTTAGATTATTTTATAGAAAAAAGATGATGATATTGAGTCGTATCTAAGCAGATACGAAATATTAGCCACTACTTATGGGTTGGAAAGAGAAAAATGGGGAGTAAAGTTGTCTCAAGGACTTCGCGGTACAGCTTACGAAGTTTTTTTCTAAAATGAGTAGGGGTGACCAGGACAACTATGACATGTTGAAGCAAGCTCTTCTGTTAAGATACGAAAAGAACGGAGAATTTTATAGAAAGAAATTTAGGAATGCCAGGCTACTGTCGGGTGAGACCTATCACCAGTTCTCCGCCCGGTTGGAAACGTATATGGAGAAATGGGCTTCTTTGGGGAAAACCCAAGATCTCAAAGAGATGATACTCATTGAGCAGATGAGAGAGTCCATGGCTCCAGACATGAGAAAGTTTCTCATGGAACAGGGTGCGGAGAGACTGGAGGAAATAATAAATGTCGCTGAAAGGTATCATGCAGCCCAGGCAGAGGTAGCTGGTATTAAAAAGAAACCAGTAGATCAGTTTAAGGCTCCTCAAACCCATAATAAATTTGATAACAGAGGTAAGCAGAACTTCGATAGGCCTCGAAATGATTATAAAAATAAAACCGCACAATTCAAGGACAGAAGGAATGAGGAAAGAAAACCTCATCATCAAAGTAGATGGTATTGTACTTATTGTAAGAAGGAGGGACATGACATTAAGTATTGTAAAAGTAAACCTGCTGGATTTGCTGCTATGAAAAGGGGAAAACAGGAGGGAAAGGACAAACCTGCTGAACAGCAGGAACCTTATCACCCCCCAGTTTGCGAGGATGTTGTATGCAATGATGTCACCATAAGGTGCCTCTATGATACAGGTTTGGATTTTGAGGCTGTGGTGAGCTCGCACTTGGTGAACCCAGATCAGTATACCACAGAAACAGTGGAGATACAAGGGGCGACCAAGGACCTACCCCTCATGAAACTTCCCATTGCCAGGATACAAGTGAAGACTCGCTATGTGGAAGGGATAATCAGAGCAGCAGTGATAGACGCACCCATCTACCCTCTGATATTGGGGTGTCGTTATGTCTACTTGGGAAATCCAACGAGACCTGTGGTCTTGGCAGCAGTCCAGACCCGATCACAATCCAGAAAGGAAGAAGATGAACCTATAAATACTCATCCCGAAGAGATGAGAAAGGCACAGGCTGAAGATAAGTCACTGAAGCTGTGCTATAAGAAACTCCCAAAGAGCCATACTCCTCCAAATAAAGGAGAATTCTATATGAAGAATAAATTGCTATACAGGAAGGCCGGCACTGGTGCAGCTGGTCATGGTCAGCTGGTCCTTCCTAAATCATATAGAGAAAAAGTGATGGAGTTAGGTCATGCTATCCCCTTCAGTGGTCACATGGGGATTAGTGCAACAGGACAGCGTATAGCTTGTCATTATTTCTGGCCAGGGGTAACGGAAGACATAAAGAGATACGTACACTCCTGCCCCGAATGCCAGAGAGTAGCTCCAAAGCATTGGACTGCTCCTGCAACTCTTGGGGAAATGCCCATAGTGGGAACCCCTTTTGAGAGAGTTGCTGTGGATATTGTGGGACCTCTCACTCGGACCAAGAGGAGGAACAGTTACATCCTTACACTGGTAGACACTTGTTCTATGTGGGGAGAGGCGGTAGCCCTGTCATCAATCGATTCGAAACATGTGGCAGAGGCATTACTTACGATATTCACAAGGTTAGGTTTCCCGCATCAAATCTTGACAGATAATGGCTCTCAGTTCAAGGGGAAACTAACTGAAGAGGTGTTCAGGTTGTTTCAAGCCAAGCACTTTCACTGTAGCCCGTACCATCCCCAAGGGAACGGCCAGGTAGAGAGGTTCAATGGGACTCTCATTTCTATCCTGAGAAAGCTGGCACATGAGAAACCTGAAACGTGGGACCACTACTTGCCCGCCGCCCTGTTTGCGTACCGGGAAGTACCACATAATTCCACCGGAATGGCCCCCGCAACACTGTTATTTGGTAGGCCAATAAAAGGTCCGTTAGAAGCTTTGTTAAGGACCTGGACTGATGAGAAGGCAGAGGAGACTGTTACCTCATCTTATCAATACGTGAACGAACTGACCAATCGTTTACAAACCGGTTGGAAACTGGCAAATGAAAATTTGAGACAAGCCAGGAAAAAGCATGCTGCTTATTATAATCGAAAAGCGAAGGATAGGGAACTTGCTGTGGGGGAGAAGGTACTTCTTCTATTGCCCAGCAGCAATAATAAACTTCAGATCGGATGGCAAGGACCATACACAGTTTTGGAAAAGGTATCCAGAACCAATTATAAGATAGACAAAAAGGGAAAGGAAAAAGTCTATCATGTGAACCTGTTGAAGAAATATCTGGACAGACAAATCCAGGAAGGGACACACTTATTGGCCTTGTCTATTGCAACCGAAATGAAAAATGACCCTCTCTCCTCATTTGAATATCCACTGAAAACCAGTGAAACGTTTGAGCAGGTGAAAAATCAGCAATCACTTGACAAAAGGGCAGAAGGAGAAGGTTCGACAGATCCTTGAGAAACATACAGATGTGTTGACAGATAAACCGGGTAACACCCATTTGTTGGAATATGATATGAAACTACTAGACCAAACACCTATCTGTATGAGGCCCTATTCTATTCCATTCGCTAAGGAGAAAGCTTTAAAAGAGGAGATAGATTATTTGTTACAAGAAGGGATTATTTCTCATAGTGAGTCTCCTTATAGTTCCTGCGTGGTTCTGTTGCGGAAACCATCAGGAGAACATAGACTGTGTATAGATTACAGGAAACTGAATGCTGTCACAGAAGGTCAGGTGGATCCATTACCTGATACTACTCAACTATTTGCCAGACTGAACAAGGCAAAATATTTTTCTAAGGTGGATCTTAGCAAGGGCTATTACCAAATTCCAGTAAAGCCTGAGGTTCGACCTTATTTAGCATTTAGCACCTCGGAAGGTCATTATGAGTTCAACATGTTGCCGTTTGGGTTGAAAAATGCTCCGAGTGTGTTTTCAAGGATGATGCGAAAACTGCTGGATCCCCTGAAAAATCCATGTATTTCGAATTTTATGGACGATATCCTCATTGCTACGGAAACATTTGAGGAACACGTTACCTCTTTGAATATGCTGTTAGATAGACTCAGAGAGGCTAACTTAACCGCCAGGCCAACAAAATGTTGTATAGGTTGTAAAGAGTTGGAATTCTTGGGACATACTGTGCATCAGGGTAGCATGACCCCTGATCCCAAGAATCTGGAAAAATTGAAAAAAGCTCCTCGACCCCAAACAAAGAAAGACGTGCGATCTTTCGTGTCGTTGTGTGGTTTTTTACCAAAAGTACATTAAAAATTTTAACTCAATATGTGCTCCGCTGACAGATTTAACTCGTAAAGGTCAACCTGATAAAATAATTTGGTCTGCTCAGTGCGAATTAGTTTACCAAGAGTTGAAGGAAAAACTTACAAGCAGGCCAGTATTGCAATTGCCTGACTTAACGCAAGAATTTATTGTGAGAAGTGACGCAAGCAATGTGGGCCTAGGTGCTACATTGTTGCAAAGGTCTTCCTCACCAGATGGGGAATTGAAACCAGTCGCTTATGCTAGCCGCAAGTTGAACAAGGCGGAAAAAAATTATTCAACAAGTGAAAAGGAATGTCTCGCTTTGATATGGTCTATAAAGAAATTTCAGATTTATTTATATGGCAGGACATTTGTGGTCCAAACGGATCATTCACCTCTTGTGTTCCTGTCACAAGCGAAGCATGAAAATTCCAGATTATTGAGATGGTCTTTATTACTGCAGCCATACTCATTCCGGATAGATTATATCCCGGGTCCGACGAATGTGGGTGCCGACTTTTTAAGCAGACATCCATGTGATGAAAATCAGAGAAACGCATAAGACTTCATTGAGCTAAGTTATCTCGCAGATCATAACCTGCATAGTGATGCATGTTTAGAGGGGAGGTGTGTGGTAAAATCTGCGAGGATAATTACTCATTTCTATGGATTTTAGTCATAAAAACAACAATAAATAAAACCAGCCCGATTGTGTCTGACGGAATTGCTCTCACACGCCCGCCACTGCCTTTTGTGCAGTGCGAAAAGCCTATAGCATATATAATATACAACGCGTTGCAGTTTCGGTTTCGCCAACGTACTACCGATGTTTAAACTTGTAAGATCTGCTGCATACACGGCCGCCTAACCGATAAAATTAACTAATTGGCGGAAGAGCGCCGCACAATACTATCTGAATTAACGTAATATTTTGTTTTTTTAACAGGTTAATCAGTAGTAAGTCTTACAATTTGGTAGTGAAACACGATAAAATTCAAATCATAAACCCCAACTTGTTAACCCGCCACGTCTAACACCCGATTTGCCTGTCACACTCTGCCATGCGTATCTACACGCGGCGGCAAACGTCATCGGAGGCAAACACACAGACAGTATGTCCCCACTCGTTGTAGACGTACTGGCGTCACTAAAACAAGTAGTAGTTGAATCATATAGGCTAAGCGGGAGAGGAGAAAGGAGGAAATGGTGGTCTTGTGTAAAATCTTATTTGACGAACGAACAGTGACAAAAATGAAAATCTTTATTAATAGGAAACTGAACATAAAACTTATATGATAAGATAGCTGAGACTCCCCTAAGCAAGAATATGTTTTAAATAATATGATAGCCCCAGTATTAGTGAAGTTATGAAGGAAAAATAAAATGTCCAAGACGGTAGACCAGACAGACAGTCAACCTTACTTGAATTTTTCATAACGTTAAAGGGACGATCGCGTAGAAAGAGGCATTGAGGTGAATATTCAAATTCGCTTGAGTACAGAGAGTATAGGGTGAGAAGGGGGGGGCGATAGTAATTTGGTTCTCAACGAAACATTGTTGTTGTAATGGCAACTAACATAGGCTAGCCAATTAAATAGCAGACGCGGTGTAGTTTGGAATTGTTTTTTTGTTTTTCAAAAAACTGCATTTTGAAATCTGGTAGTCGCCAGCTTCTGATTGGCTAGTGGTACCCAATATTAGCAAGGGGTTTTCCTTATTCAATTGCCAGTTGTCAAAAATAACTTACATTAAACATTTTGCTGAGATTCAGCTGTGGTAAATTTAAAGTAAAATAAATATTTCCCAGCCTGAGACCAGTGCAGAGTGAAACTGCGGCCATTGCTTTGCAAGTCAGCATCATTTGTTTATATTTCTTGAATTGTGCGTTTTATTCCCTGTTACCGACTGGTGGCAGGAAGCCAGCTGAAAGTGAATACAGCCCTCAAGCCTCCATCCAGTCATTTCTACTATTATAAGCACACGGAGGAGCTTGAACGAGTGAAAGAGTCTGCATCTTCAGGGGAGAATTTCCTTATAAATAACCCCAGGTGATGTGCCATACATCTGGGTACATCTGACACTTTTTGTAAAAAAGTAACATTCACTGAGTTTCCCTATGATATTCAGGAATTTCAAGGGGTATGATGACACAACAGCCCCTCATACACAGTGACTCTCCCTTTATAGGATTATAGTAGTAGCTGTGAACTGTTCTTCAGTGAAAAATATATCTTGATTTTAGTTGTGTGGACAGAAAGTCCAGTTGTTTTATTTCCCTCTTTCTGTAAACTATCTTGTCCTTATTTTCAAGACCTGTCCAAAAGATATAACTGGACAGGCAGATTAAATTGTAATATTCAGTTCAAAAGAAAACTTAACACCTGTTTTATTAACTTTCTCATAGAAAAGTAAAGTGTTTGTGTGTTGTGTACTATCATCTCATTTCTCCCCTAGACAATAGGTACATCATACACCCTACACTAGAGCCAACAGAGAGACCGTGTGAGATCTAGGGAGGTAGCGTTAGGTTCCCTGTACACAATTCATCATCATCATTTATAGAATCAGGGACCTACATTTGCTTGACCTCGCACGGTTACTGCATGCACTTATTTCACTCTTTGTTAGGATACCATCATAACCTCCCCAGCAAATCATCTTTATTTGCTACAGTATTGTTTCTGCAAGAAAGACTATTCTAAGCTTCACATTAGTGGAACATATTTTACGTTACAATAATTATATAAAACTTTAATTGGTTTAAGGTCAGCCTATCTGTAATTGTTCACTTCTGGGAATATCATGTTTCTTCTTCTTCAAGTACAATACATGGTGGCATAGGCGATCATGTCTGTCCACTTAGTTCTGTATCCAGTACTATTGTTCATTTCATTCTATGCCATGATAGCAGAATATCTGTGTCTTCTATCTTTGTCACCCTACATATCTTTTTCCTTCAGCCTTTTCTGTTGTTGCAATATATTCCATCGTCCTTCTTCTCATAACGTGCCTAAAGAAAGTCAATAGATTCCTTGTTATAGCAGTAATAAGCTTTCGTTGTGCTCTGGTTTCTTACTGGGCTTTGTCGTTACTGTTTTAGTTGTCCATGTTAATCTTACGTTTTATTCTGTAACAACCACATCACTGTGGCCTCTAGTGTTTTAGTTGTCCATGTTAATCTTACGTTTTCTTCTGTAACAACCACATCACTGAAGCCTCTAGTGTTTTAGTTGTCCATGTTAATCTTACGTTTTCTTCTGTAACAACCACATCACTGGGGCCTCTAGTGTTTTAGTTGTCCATGTTAATCTTACTTTTTCTTCTGTAACAACCACATCACTGTGGCCTCTAGTGTTTTAGTTGTCCATGTTAATCTTACGTTTTCTTTTGTAACAACCACATCACTGTGGCCTCTAGTGTTTTAGTTGTCCATGTTAACCTTACTTTTTCTTCTGTAACAACCACATCACTGTGGCCTCTAGTGTTTTAGTTGTCCATGTTAACCTTACTTTTTCTTCTGTAACAACCACATCACTGTGGCCTCTAGTGTTTTATTTTTCTGTTGTGGCCTCTATGTTAATCTTAGTTGTCCATTTTTCTTCTGTAACAACCACATCACTGTGTGGCCTCTAGTGTTTTAGTTGTGTCCATGTTAACCTTACTTTTTCTTGTTAACACTTACTTACTTTTTCTTCTGTAAAAACCACATCACTGTGGCCTCTACTGTTTTAGTTGTCCATGTTGTTAACCTTACTTTTTCTTCTGTAAAAAACCACATCACTGTGGCCTCTAGTGTTTTAGTTGTCCATGTTAACCTTAACCTCTAGTGTTTTAGTTGTCCATGTAACCTTACTTTTTCTTCTTCTTCTGTAAACAACCACATCACTCTAGTGTGGTCCCTCTAACCTTGTTTTTAGTTGTCCATCATGTTAACCTTACTTACTTTTTCTTCTGTAACAAACCACATCTCATTACTGTGGTGGCCCTCTACCTTACTTTTTCTTCTGTAACAACCACATCACTGTGGCCTCTAGTGTTTTAGTTGTCCATGCTAACCTTACTTTTTCTTCTGTAACAACCACATCACTGTGGCCTCTAGTGTTTTAGTTGTCCATGCTAACCTTACTTTTTCTTCTTTAACAACCACCACTGTGGGCTCATGTTCTGTGTCCATGTTAACCTTACTTTTTCTTCTTTTAGTTGTCCATGTTAACCTTACTTTTTCTTCTGTAACAACCACATCACTGTGGCCTCTAGTGTTTTAGTTGTCCATGTTAACCTTACTTTTTCTTCTGTAACAACCACATCACTGTGGCCTCTAGTGTTTTAGTTGTCCATGTTAACCTTACTTTTTCTTCTGTAACAACCACATCACTGTGGCCTCTAGTGTTTTAGTTGTCCATGTTAACCTTACTTTTTCTTCTGTAACAACCACATCACTGTGGCCTCTAGTGTTTTAGTTGTCCATGTTAACCTTACTTTTTCTTCTGTAACAACCACATCACTGTGGCCTCTAGTGTTTTAGTTGTCCATGCTAACCTTACTTTTTCTTCTGTAACAACCACATCACTGTGGCCTCTAGTGTTTTAGTTGTCCATGTTAACCTTACTTTTTCTTCTGTAACAACCACATCACTGTGGCCTCTAGTGTTTTAGTTGTCCATGTTAACCTTACTTTTTCTTCTGTAACAACCACATATCTGTGGCCTCTAGTGTTTTTCATACGTGTTTATTAATTATCCATGACTCACTTCCATATGTCACGATTGATGTTACGTATATATGTGGGTTTAGTTTAAAGACCTAAATTATGTATGAATTTTACTATTTCTGTGACTGTTCAATAACAAGTCACAATTTTTTAGTTTATTTTAAATACATAAGATCATCTTTACATTGTGACCTTTGCCATTTAGTAGCATAGAAGCTGACTTTTATTGAAGGTACTAAATTAGTTTAAACCAAGCAGTGTTATAAAGAGCCAGTCCTAATATATGGATGTGAATCATGGACAATAAGTAAACAAAGAAGAAAATCCTTGTCGGTCGCAGCAATGTAGTTTTACAGAGGTATGTTAACAAATACCATGGACTGGTAACAAGAGTAACGAGGATGTCACACACAAAATCCAATGCACATATGAAGCTTGTTACTCACATTAGAAAGAAGCAATCTACTTTCTTTGTCTGTCAGATTTTGTGTCCAGGAGACTTTTGATGTCAGCTTGTTAACTTTTTGTCAACGGATTATGAACGTTTGGCGATTGTTTCCTGGGCAGGGTTTAGCACACTTGCGGACTCTCAATGATATATATATAAATATCTCAAGTACATGTTAATGTATTTGTTTGGATAATAAAGATTCTGATCATGCATGGATGTATGTATTCATGTATCCAAGATGGCGTCATGGTAGGCAGTACTTCTGTGCTGTGTTTCTCGTTTCGCTTTATTGGTGACTGCGTCCTTAGTTACAACTGTCCAAACGTACTGGACTCGTTGCTACGCTATTTCTTACGAATGAAGGCTTAAAAACCGGTAATATACTGTTCAAAAAAAGAAACGCATAGCTACTGAAGGCACACACATAGCCATAATTTTGAGATTTAATAACTTGTTTAATTTAATAAGTTAATTGCCAAATTGCACACAAGAATACCTTAGGGTTCAACCAATCAATTGACAGTTGTTTTGCATCTGGGTCCCGAGAGTTTTTTGGCGTACGGGCTTTCCCGTTAGTATGGTGTGTGGCCTCCTCTTGCATCGATCAGCGACTGGCATCTCCTTGGCGTGAATGCGATCAGACGTCTGATGTGGGCCTGTGGATTAGCTGCCCACTCTTCCTGGAGTGCCTGGAACAGATCACGACGATTGGCTGGAGCAACGTCTCGGCGACAAACACGTCTATGCAGCTCATCTCACAGGTGCTCAATCAGACTCATGTCTGGAGACAGGGATGGCCAGGGAAGGGTGAGAATGCTGTTGGCAGTCAGGAACTGCGTGGTCAACCGTGCACAATGGGGTCTGGCGTTGTCCTGTTGAAACACAGACCTTTGGGCAGCCAAAAGTGAAAGGACATGGGGTCGAAGAATGTCATTGACGTATCGTTGCGCATTAAAGCCTCCTTCAATGTGCACCAATTGACTCCTTCCGTTGTAACTGATCATTCCCCATGTCGTGAAAACGAGTTGTGTGTAACCCCACTACTTTGTTAAATCCCTATGTCGAGAGCTCAGCCAATCAACGCACAGTTGCTGAGCCGGAATAAATTACAAGAAGTTACGCCAGGAAAAACTTAAGCCCTGTTTTTTTCGGATGTGGGTCGTAGCCATCTTGTTCACGCAAGATGGCGGAAGAAAACTGAATAAAATTAGGCTGTACGAGCATAAGACGAAACTGCAGGAAACCAATCAGCTTGCTCCGCCAGGAACCAACCAAAAGCTTTGCTTAAGAATTCACCTACCTATATAATCGGGCGGATTTTATGCTAAAAGCACGCAACACCAGACACGAAGCCAGAGATACCGACCGATTGAAGAGGGGAGCTGTCAGCTTTGATTTATAGCTTACCTGAGAGCATCGACCTGCAGCCTGCTTCGCTAAGTCGAGTCAAAAACTGGCCTGTTTGAATCTTAGAGGGTTTTATTCGTGTCATCAAACCTGAGGTCGTATGTCGTGTCAATCCAGCTGCCTGGAACGTCGCAGGAGCACAGTGATTGCACAGAATCAACCTCTTTAGTCCCCCTCAGTCTTGGGTGGGCTAACGAAACGACCATCAGCGGGTGTTTTGTGTCAACCAAACCAAGAAGGACAGACCTTTTAAGAGATGAGTACACATTAGTACCATTTCTGTCAGCATTGTGAGCAAAAGCTAGTGTCAGAGACGAGAAAGTGAATTAGCGTAGCAAGAGACAATAATAAGATTATAACTGATAAATTATACGTAATTAACAGCACAGCGGATACATGTACTATAATTGAATAACAGCACAGCTGATATAATTTTTGTTCCTATGATTGGAAAACTTGTTGTAATATATTTACATATCTATATAAATATAAATATTTGTAAATCATATGTAAACTTACAAATTCATTACATTCCGTTTTTCAACATTCACCCTTCAGCACAAGAGTAGATAGTGTATATACTAAATAAATAATAAGGAAATTGTATTTGAACGACTTGTCAATTTTATCATTGTTAAGTAAAATCTGTTTCCTTGTTTTTTTTAATATCACAGCGGAGGTGGCACTTTATGTCGGTCTCCTCTCTACTATTGTTTCGAGATCAGATCATTCACAGCCGTAACTAATTTGTGATACCAGTAGTCCTCTCAGACACTGGGACTTCACCATTTTCTGCAGAAATTCCATTTCTGTAATTGTCAGTACTATACTGATCTTAGAGCCAATAAAAACCTCACGCCACACCCCACACCATTGCACCTCCACCACCGTGCGGCGGAGCTTCATCAACGCAATTTTGGGCAAAACGTTTATTTCGTTTACGGTAGACCCTACGCCGTCTATCATGACGCTGCAAAAAAAAGAAAGATTCGTCACTAAACCAGACACGTCTCCATTGATTGCCAGCTGCCCAAAAGAAGTCGATTTTGGCGATGGCGGCGCGTAAGGAAAGGTCCTCGGTGAGGTCGTTGTGCCAAAAGTCCAGCGCCATGCAGTCTATTCCGGACAGTTTGATCAGACACATGACGTCATGCAGGCAATGACTGGGCAGTTGAGGAAGCTGTTGTAAACCTGTCTCTGATGTGACGAAGCCGAATAAAGCGATCCTCCGCTGTTGTTGTCACTCTGGGTCGTCCACTGCGATGCCGGTCTTCAACTGAGCCAGTCGCTTGGAACCGGTGCCAAAGTCGATTGATGGTACTCTGATGCACGTTTAGATGCCTGGCAACCTGACTTTGACTTTCGCCTGCATGCAGTCGGCCAATAGCAATGTTCCTTAAATTTATCAATAGAGACGCCATAAATGTGTGCTTGAAAATGAACTGAATTTTTTTTTTGTGTAGCGTTATCCTTTTATATGGTTTCAGTTGCGTAGTCAGTGAATAGTGTTCACCCCAAATTTTGTTGCATTCACGTACGCGCAACATGAGCTGTGGTCAAAAATTGCGTCATAAACACTATTGATCTCTGCGTTGTAACGATTACAAAGACGAACGCATTTCAGGTCAACACGTGGATTTGACACTGTAAAGAACATTTGAGGCTGGTTTTTATATACCTTAGCACTAAATTTTACTTACAAACTCATAAAAACGCGCCCTCGGATAGCTATGCGTTTCTTTTTTTGAACAGTATATTATGTTTGATTGCGACCGGAGCTCCGTTTGTATATTCGCAATCCTAATTAAGATGGCGACCCACTGATTGCAAATTACTGGGCGACTTTTTAAATAGACACGTCATTATGGCAAGATTTTGTGAATGTTGAAGCTAGTTTTAGACAGGCTATATCAACACGCATGTTAAGGTGAAATCATTTTATAAACATGCTAATCCGTTGTTGTGGCTACGAATAATTTGCACACTCTGTAATTGATTTATATGACTATGAAAACAAGTTTAACTTAACACGACCTGACGATCAAGCGTTCAGCATAGACTTGTTGAAGTTAATCGTACGCATTTTTGAGGAAATTCCCTATAGCGACACCTGAAGAAACTATTCGCGTAAACATTGAAGTGTGTTGTCAGTAGATGATACTGATAGACCAAAACATAATTATGTCTGAAAGAATGTAAATAAATATTAGACAAACATAAAGGTATGTTTTAAGGCACTCAGAAGAAATAAAGAAGTAGAACACTAGACAACAGAAAAACAACAGACGTGAGTGGCTTACCCAGGACTCGAACCCCGGACCTTCCGTACGACAACACCGCCTAGCTATACAAGCGAATCACACTATCCTCCCGGCCAGCTAGGCACTACCATTGCGATCCTTATCAACCCCAAGGGAACAGGGGAGTAGAGTGGTTTAACTAATTTCTATACTGAGAAAACTTCTTTTTGTCTGCTCTGTTTTTTGCTTTATCATGTGTGCGTGAATTTGGGAAAAAAAACCGCTGGTCTTTTATATTGGGGTAACGTGCGACGCGGAAAGCAGTATGAGGTCACAAACTTGCAACCTGAAAAATGTTGCTTTCGAGTTCAGAATCGAGCGAGTTGTGTTTGCTTTGTCCAGAAAACTTACTCGTTCTCCTCAACCAGGGTTCTATGACTTTCTATATCTCCTTTTACTGGTGCGATCGTTAGCTTCTTTTACATGTCTAGTTTTTCTAAATTGGTTTTGTTTTCGAATTTTAGCGAATAGTGACCGACTGGGTAACTTTCAACATGCATGCATACTTTACCTCAATTATCTCAAAAAGTAAGTTACACAGCAACTTTCCCTTACGAATATAACTACTTGGTCTTATAGTTCACAAAAAGCATTTTATTTTATCTCTTTCGCACAATCCCTTCGTTTGCCATACGCTTAATTCCATTGTACGTTTACACACAATTTCCTGCTGCTAGTTGCCATTGATAACGGGTTCGCGACACATAATAGAGCTGCGTTGTTTTGATTGGTCGATATTTCCTTCTTCTAAGAGTGAATATGCATTTTGTATTACGTCATATTACATGCCACCAGACTGGAAACATGGTGTGATAGCCCTTATGCCTAACTCAAATGAAATGACAATAACATCTGTCAAGAACTATATTATGGGTGTGGCGTGTGAAGATTGCAAACAACGCTAGGGGTAAGAATTAACACAACGCCACGTGTACAGTTCCATGACATTTATTCACATAATTCCACAAGTCCTGAATATCAGTTACATCGTCAAACACACTGTTATTAAATTTATGCAAAGATTGCCTGTAGGACATGCCTAGCTACACTATTCACTGACTGGCTTCACTGACGTACACAGAAAGTACATAAAAAGACCTCATATGCGGCATAAACCATTGGCACATGTAAACATCATCCAGGTTACCCTCACTTATTCCAGTGATTGGCGGAATTAAACATCGCCATACATAGTCTCTAAGAATCTCTTTAAGGCGGAACGATCAACTGCGCCTTACTCCACAATAGCCCCAGGGCACAACTAACCCATCGCGCCTGTACAACAATAGGTGTCACCTATAACATCATCACTATATCAGTCATAACTGTGGTTTCCCACTGTCACACAATACGAGCACACAGCTGGACCTCAAATCACCGTCTCGAGCGCACAGTTCGGCTATCAAACACAGACTGTCCTAGTCACATTCGGTTACTCTCTCAGCCACCCAGACGTGTTCATCAAACCCGCTTTTTCCATGCGCACGCCCAAGTCCCAACATGCTGACATGATGTCAGACATGAACTCAATCCCTGAGTTTAACTTAAACAAATATTGACAACCTCAGTGACACTTACTTTCACTCACTCCATCATCCACCCACATGAAATTGTTCTGTGACAACATCGAAGACTGGAGACCCATCTCTCTTCTGTTGTTATCTTTTAGGTTTGTTTATGAAATTAATTCAAGGTCATCACATGAAAGGATTGTTGAAACCCAACTCCTATCACCTTGGCAGAAAAGATCGATGTCTAGAAAGAGAATACAAGAACTAGGTACCACAAAGTGCCCGCTTCGTGATGTTGAGAACGGACGAAAGTGGAGAAGACAGGGTAAGTTGTCAAGTTTAAGTCGTCACTGTCCCTTTGCTATTAAACTGATTGCAATAAAATGTAAATGACGATACTCTTTATCTTCTTCTCTTTTGAAGTGTATTAATTCTCAAATAATAAAAGCTATTGAAGTATTTTTTACTAATTAAAATAAACAGCAATGCTACGCGTGGTTTGCCCCAGCGAGTTGCGAACTCTGAACGTTACTGTATCACCTTGCTTCATTCAGACGGCTGTCTCTGGGCCCGATGACCTCTAATTTGCATACGGTTTTTACTACTAGAATGGGATGTGGGGAGCTTTAGTTTCACATAACTCAAGCTATTGAAAGCCTGATGGAAGATGTTGATATCTCGAAGTGAAGCTGAACTTTCACAAGATTTGACATTCTAAGTGGTGTTATAATTTTTCGCATAGAAGGGTCACTGATGTTGCCAATATTTGGGGAAGATTCGGGAGCCATTTTTTTTCATTTATTCTTGTGAAATTTCAAAGACTTCTGATATTTTCAGGTCAAGAGAATTGACTTTGAGTAACGCTGAAGCTCAGCCAAGAATTTTGGCGAAGGATAGAGGGCGAGGCTGTTCCATTGACCGGGGTCACTCCTGATGTCGATCAAGATTGGGAAACCACTTATGTTGGTTCATGTTCAAACATCATGACATCTTCTGATTTGAGGATAACTATACGTAAGAATGTCACATATTAACAATATTTTGAACATCAAACGTAAAATTTACAATAGCTTTAATATTATTAACGGGACCCAAAGATGCAGCAATAGTGAATGCAGTCAGCGACCCATAGCTTGACTGCTTGCATCAGGATCAGCGAACCAGAGCTGGTAAAGACCCTACTCCACCTCCACGTGGTGGTCCTGTAAACAGATTGCATCACTGCAGTCTGGCTGAGCGAGTAGTGATCGTAGTGGGAAGGCAAACCCGGTCCCAAAAAATGCCGTGCTGAAGACGGATGTGTCGACCGAAAGGTGCAGATATCACAGCTACGGCTTAAACAGACACAACGCAACCACCGTCCTTTTCAGGACGAACGAGGAAGAAGAAGAACAATATTATTTAGCAATATAACACGATCGCATAGTTGTTGTAACAGCGTGGCTTGAATGTGTTATCGTCACTTCAGTCATTCACGCATCAATTTAATATAAGCTAAGAAAGTTAGCAATCTGATACAAATTGTATGTGTTTTTATTAATGTGTTATTGAATGAATTCATCTTTTGTAACTTAATAGGGTGAATTATGATATCCAAAGCGAAGGATATTGCAAGGCCAATGCCAATGGCCGACACACGGAGTCAAGGCTAGGAGACTGGAACATTCCATAACTAAGTAGCTGATGATGACTGACATGTCGAGACTAGCAGCCACTAGTTGATAGTCGTTAAAATTCCTCGAAAAGATGAAATACTTATAAACAGCTTTCATAAAATACACTTTACATAGTTCTGACTCATTTTTTCATATTAATTAACATACATTTTAATTTCAGCAGGCTGTGCTATTTTCAAGTTTTACGGTTAGTCCTAATATTCAATACAATACATATGTGGTAGTGCGGGTGCCAGAGGAGAGTTAGGTCCCTATTAGTTACAATGGAATTATCTCTCTTGAGAGGATGGCCGTAGGTTATATTATGACCCTGTCTATACAAGCTACCGATGGATATGTTGGTTTGACAGTTATAGGAAGACCAGGTTCTTAAGGCCCTTGCTTGCATTATATACTTGATAGTGGTTTTAATGGGTTTGAAGCAGCTCAAATGCAACAACAGTTCATTAGTGATTGTTGGCAACATATCCAAAAGTGGTAAATAAATGTCATTTAATTGATGTCCTCTTTATTTGTATACAATTAACAAGGATCCGTTTAAATGTTGTTCAGTTCAGTACATTGAATTGTGCCAGCTTTAGCTTCGATAAAGACTTTAAACTATCAAGAAATATCAAAGAATTGTATTTTGGACTTCTGAAGCATTTAAGGTTTTGAGGCTTCATCATTGCACTCTAGCAGGAAAAGAGTGCACCATGATCACATTCTCCTCATTTTTAAAATGTCTTTTTAAATGCTAGTAACTAGTTGTTTTAATTTTAAAAATCCCATTTAGATGGTGTTAATTATTGCCTACAAATGATTTTTTAAATGAAATATGGACAATATCTTCCAAAAAATGTTTTTCTTCTTTTTTTCACATTTTTTTTCTTCCCCTGCGACAAATTGGCTTCTTGACATTGTAGTGAATTTCTAATACAATAGCTAAATTAATATATAACAATATAGGGCATAAAGGCAAAAAAAGAAAGTATAAAAGAAATTTCGGCTAGAACGCGTGGTTATCGCCTAAGCCTTCAGATTATTAATTGCTAACGCATAAGACGAACAAAACAGTACTCAAATTTCAAATTCGTCCTTGACACCACTTTTCCTAGTTCTAAGAAAACATCTGCTTACAAATGCATTGTAGAAGAGGAAGGGCAAGGAGATGAAAATGCAAATACGTTTCGCATTGATTTTAAACTAAAAGCCAACTATAGCAAGTGGCAAGCCTTGCCTTAGGGGTTCCCCCAAAATACGATGAAAAAGTTAGAACATGTAGACGACACGTGTCACTAAAACGACTTTGGCTCTTATTAGGAATGACAAAATTCTATCGTAAGTACAGAAGACATCCCCTAGTATCGAAGTGAACGGTGGTAACAGCAAATACACGACTATCATAGAAAAATACATATTTTGAACGAAGCCACTTAGCCCCATTAAACTTATATATTCGGGTACCTTAGGACTTGCTGACAAAGAATATGTTATGTGTTTCGCAAATAGTCCATTAATTAACAAATTATAGCCAAAATACTATAGTGGAGTTGACTGACAGCACAATATCATATCTGCTTAATTTTTTTTTTATGGCATGTTTGGAAAACACTGCTTTGGGGGAAATGAGGCCAACAAGTTAGATACGATTTGATTGGCTGTAGTAAAATGTAAGGCGAAACATTATTGGTTGACCTGGAAATACAAATATGGTTGTTAATGGAAACGTATAGGATGGACAGTTTTTTTCAAAGGCTCATGTAAACATGGCCTGATTGGTTGGAACGTTAGATATGGTCAAGTAGAAGCGTCGGTTCACTGCCATTTTTTAAAATAAATTCTGTGAAAATCAAGTACGTTGAGAACAGGCTAAGAATTTTCTAATAAAGGAAAAGCCTGGACAAAGGCAGATCGAAAGTGTGCCAGATTCTATTGCCTAGTCAGAGTTTTACTTGTGTTATTTCCTTACATCTGTGAGGTATTTGGTTGCTGTCAATAACTGGTGCCAGACTACAGTGGGCCGATATATTCATGCCACAGTCTTGCCTTTTTCGGGGACAACTGTAAACCACCATCATTCTTGAAGAGGTGGGAGCTGAAGGTTGTCGTTCAGCGGAGTGAAGGAAGATTCCTACATCCTATTACCAAGTTAGGTGCATGTTTCGGCACCTGATCGCTCAACAAACATTATATCACAATAAAAGACTGAGAATAGTGATATAAACATTCCATCAGTGTCCATAAAAACTTACAAACAACATGCAGAGATGATGATAGTAAACAATCAACCAGAGTATACTAGAAGTCACCTCAGTTAAACAATACAACTACACCCTTATATAATAATATATGTATTATGGACAGAAGATCCATTGTGTAAATTGATTGATGTAATTAATTGCTATGATTTCACTTTGATTGTCAGTCATGATTCCAAATAAATCAGATTCAGGACAATAAATGGAAAAAAACTTTAACTTTCAACCACTGACTTACTAGGGAGAGTCTTTTAAAGTGTAGTTTGTATGTGATTGTCGTGGTACTGTGGTGTTGTAGTAGATAATAAAATAATTTGTGTAATTGTTTATATGTTTAGTTGGTTAATGCAACCTTACACTACATTTCATAACCCTAGACACCAAACGTAGTCATCTTATAGTCTATCAAGAATAAGTCTGAATGAG
Organism: Oreohelix idahoensis; assembly: GCA_024509875.1. Lineage (NCBI taxonomy): Eukaryota > Metazoa > Mollusca > Gastropoda > Stylommatophora > Oreohelicidae > Oreohelix > Oreohelix idahoensis. Next base: position 23,747 of record JAMPIV010015435.1, read on the forward strand.
ATCATAGTGGTGGAAGTAGAAAGGTGCCCTGGAAATTTACTCAAATATTTATTATATTCAGGGACCTTCACAGCTGACCTCATTCAGTACACTAAGATTTCTTAAAAACCAACTATATTAACATCAACCCACCACAGACATAAAAAAATTATGAACAAACAAACAGGTGTTCAAATCCTCTTAAACAATTGGGATGTATTTGTGTAATTTGCAGATTAATGTGTAACAATTTAAAGCTTGTACCTTTTACACTTATTGAAATATGATGTTCGTTATGAGTAAAATTCATAACAATTGTGCTTATTATAGATTAGCCCAGCAGGGCTCTTTATTTGTTGATTTATACGGGTCACTGGGAAAAGACGGGTGAACTACGTTAAGTCGATATCAAGATGGCAGTGTGTACAGGCTACAAGCCGATGGTTCATATCAAACCATGAGTGCCGCACTCATTTTGTATCTTCATTCCTGAGCTAGAGGCTGGAGCCAGGAGGATTTGGTTTCGTATAACAGATAAGTTAATTTATGGTTACATATGGTGTATGGCATAAGAATTTCATTTGACAGGTTTTTTTTTTATATGTTATATGTATATCCGTATTTATATGTTTGTGAGATAGGCGGGTTGGTTGACGAGGGAACTATTAATTCACAATACCAACCCTATGGTCGTGAACTATTGGTTGGTCCTTAGGGTTGGTTAATGATGTTCTCAAATAGTGGGGCCGGCATTACAAAGCTGTGAGTTTAACTGCTAATACTGAGATTACCATTTCCATTTCTGTTAGGTGTTTTGCCCTGTTAATATGTGAATTTATAAACGTTGTCAAGTTACTTGTATTTTTATTTGGTTCATTCTCCATTATTGTTTGTAAATGTATTCATCTAATATTGCTATCATTCGGTTATTAGTTGTCTTATATGTTGTGAAATCGTGCTTGTATTGTCATAATTGTATTAGAGCAGAATTATTTTTCTCATTTTTCTATTCATAAATTTCTGTGTTGGTTTATTTTTCATCAGTATTATCTTGAGTTGGCTCTTTCTACTGTGATTTTTTATACTGTGATTTTGTTCGTATTTCTATTTTCTTTTTGCTCCTATAATAACTTCTAGACGTTATTGCAGTTAATTAATCTGGTGTGCTTTAATATTGGTGGCTAATATTGCTCACATATGTTATATATATTATTTGAAGTATTAATGCACAAGTTTGTGTCACAGTGATAGTGAATTATGACTACCATGGAGTATTTTGTATAGACTGTAAAGGAATTTGGTTTGGAGGGTGATGCATTAAAAACGTATGTAGCCAATGAACTCAGAGATCAGAGACAATTCGATAGAAAGGAGAAGAAGAGAGAGGAATAAAAAGTTGAGAAGAGAAGAGAGGAAGAACTAGCTGAGAAGAGAAGATAGGAAGAATTAGCTGAGAAGAAGGAAGAATTAGCTGATAAGAATGAATAATTAGCTGAGAAGAGAAGACAGCAAGAATTTGCTCTTGAAGAAAATAAATTGGCACATGCACATGCTTAAAGAATGGCAGAAATTAAGTTGGAAAAACTAAACGTTAAACATATACAGGCTAATCCAGGAGGTAAGGAGACTGGAAAAAAGACCATGCCTCTGCTTTTAAGCTAAATTTACCCAAATTTAATTCTAATATAGACGATATTTCATGCTTTCTAAATAGATGTGAGACATGTTGCCAAGAGTTTAACATTGATAAAGTTACATGGCTGGCCTAGCAGATTGATGACTTAGTTAGTGGAAGAGGCTCTTACTGCAGTCTGCACCATGGATGAGCAGACTAGAAATGATTATGATAATGTGAAAGCTTTGTTGCTTAAAAAGAATCAATTAAATAAACATGGGTTCATATTGAAATTGAAATCATTATTGCCTGATTCATGTTAAGATTTTGCTGAATTCACTTCATCGATTAAGCTTTGCTTTCCTAGATGGGTTGATTTGTCTAAGATTGAAAAAAACTGTTGAGGGTCTGACTGGCTTAATTTTAAGAGACAAAGTGCTGTCTTTAGTCAGTGGTGATTTTAAAAAAAATCATTTTTGAAGGAGAGAAAGCCTGAGACTGTGGCTGATGTAGAAAATCTAGGACGACAGTACCAAGTTGCACATCCTGGAAGAATCTTCGCAGGAACAATATAAGGATTCTTTGCCAGTGGTATCACCTAGAACTATGTTATATAATCCACCCAGACAAAGATCTTATAGCATGGATAGATATTTTCGATTTAATCGAGATAATAATGCTGAATCTGTCAGAGGAAGATATAATTTTAATAACAGGTCACAACAACCTCAAAGGAACTTCTATTCATATGATGACGGATATAGACCTCATCAATCATCTTTCAGACATAATAGTGATTGGAACAGAGGTGGATATAATTGTCAGTCAAATAGAGGCCGAAGGTCAAGTTATAGAAACAATGACATTTATTACAGCAACAGAAATTCTTACTAGAACAATAACAATGACAATTATTACAACAATAGAGGTTCTCAACAGAACAATAACTTTCAAAAGTCTAGAAATTCTGAACGTTCTAATGCAGTTGCGCATCAAAGTGACAATAACCATCAAAGTCACGATAATACAGTACAAAATAAAAATGTTGTTTCTCATGCAAATGCATGTAGGACTTATCGAATAGTACAAATTGTTTTGAATGTAATTCTTTGTTTCAGACAGAGGGAGTTCCTAGGCTCCGGTGTGGACACCCTTTGCCAGTAATGTCCGCTTATGATGGGACAGGATCACTAGTATTTGATAAGGGCTTTGTAAACAACCAACTTGTTTCAGTACTCAGGAACACTGGATCAGTCACTGTAGGGGTTCGAAGGTCATTAGTGGACCATGCTGATTACACAGGCGAAGAAGTTCAGTGCATTACATTTGGGGGTTCAGTTGAATATTATCCAACTGCAGAAGTATTTTTGGATATCCCTTATTTTGCAGGCAGGACTCTCGTGTGCCTGTTGGACAAACCAGTCGCTGGGATAATTTTAGGAAATATTCCTGGACTTCATGCGAGCACTAAGGATGATATTGTGAAATGGGAACAACGACATGTACATAATGTCAGGGTTGATACTACCAGAGCACAGGCTCTTAGGCATGTGAAGGTGCTGTCACATGATCGGACTCAGAGTGACACGATTGTGAGTGATGGTGATAGGAATAAGACAACATTTCTTCCACTCATCACTGAGGAGTCCCTTGTTGATTTTCAAACTATTGAGGAATCATCAGAGGCCTATTTTGACTCGAGTGAATCACTGGTTGCTGATGATATGGGACCAACCACATCCATCAATGATGATTTGATACATGTCATTGGTGAAGTCAAGGGTAATCGGATGTCAAGTTTAATTTGGTAATATACTCTTCCATCAAAACTGTATATTTGGCTGTTTGTTTTCCTTTTTTTATTGTCCTTTTACTATATGATTTGTCCTTTTCTTGTACGAACTTCATTGATATTAATATTACTTTAGTTTTTGTCTTTCAGATGCTAACATACCATAATTTCATGTGGTATGTACTGACCTCTACATTGGGTATTGTGTGTGGCCTGGTAGGGTAGTGGGGGTTGCTGTTTAAATCGAGAGTATTAGATTTTGATGACTAGCTAGCCTGCTAGAGGTGATGATTGCTCTCTACAGACTTACAGGACTTAACCAGGTTCGGGGATAATCCTCTAAGGTGTTGTAGTTTGTGAGCAGTTAGTAAGAATTTATAAGTTTCTCAACAGACATTCCCTCCTTCCATTCATGGTTAAGGCTTAGCAATCAATTTACGACCTCTTTTTGATGTCAACGTTTTGTTTAATAATCATAATATATACATGATGGCGTGAAGTTACAAACATGCATCATCTCTGCATTTGACTCATAGGTGCAACTTGCAGCCATGAACCCTTTTCTAAATCTGCAACAATCGTTGAATTTCTACATGTCAATAATTGATTAGTAATTAGTTCCTACTTACAGACTTCGAATATAGAGTTTAAATACACAAAAATGCACTTTGAAGAGAATATGCCATCATCCCTGGAATTTCTAATTCTTCAACTTGAATAACTTTCATGCAGTAAAACCACTGCGTTATCAGCACAAATTTGCTTGTCTCACTAGCTAGACGCGTCCTTTTTCACTAACTAGGCTGTTGGGGAAATTCGCGTCCCTTCTAAATTTTTCTGAGCTCACGATTGGATAAAAATCACGTGACTAATTTTGACATGAAAACGACTCTATCCTAATTAACATTTAATCTGTTTCTCGGAAAGTAGAAATTTATATGCTAATCTGGTTTTTATAGCCTGTTTCCAAAGGAACAGCTATGTACACGGCTACATGTGGCAGTGTTAACAATGTTGTTTCTTTCTGCAGGTGCTACAAGACTTGTTACACCATTTGCAGAACATAATAACCACATACTTGTTTCTAAACGGGACGTGAAGGTTTTCTGTCCACTAATTACACTAGTCAACAAATTTTCAAAAGTTATGTGTACCAGAAATTAAATTTACCATTTCTTATTGATTTTGACATGCTGATTTCAAATATCATAATGAAATTCACCAATTGGCTCTGGTTTTTTTAAAATGATGAATTTACATTACAGTAATACAAATAATGTATGCTTGTTTAATTCTCTGGGGTGAACAGCTAGTCTTTCTACTTTAGCATTATAAAAATTTAGGTTACATACTCAATTAATTGATATTTCAACATAAAATGATAGAAAAAATAAAAACATTATTTAATTTTCACATATCATGTTTCAAAAAGGCACATTTGAACCCATTCTGTCATTATTCAGTCGCTGTTCGAGCTCTCTTTGCTTGCTTCTTGTAGTCAATCGATGAGGTGTCTCTTGTCACAGTCCAACAGTAATCAGCAAGCATTGAAGGGCTCCAATTGCCCTGATACCTTGTCTCCATAGCAGCAATGTCCTGGTGAAATCGTTCACCATGCTCATCACTGACCGCTCCACAGTTTGACGTAAAGAAATCTAGATGAGAATCCAGAAAATAAATTTTCATAGACATGTTGCAGCCAAGACTCTTATACTTCAGAAGGAGATTTTCTACAATTTCATTGTAATTATCAGATCTGTTGTTTCCAAGAAAATTGTCCACCACTGACTCAAATGCTTGCTATGCTGCTTTTCCTTGCTATGCAACACGCAAAGAAACTCGTCATCATGAAGAAGATTTCGAATTTGCGGACCAACAAATACTCCCTCTCTTATTTTAGCTTCACTCAGTCTTGGAAATTTTCTGATGAGGTATTTGAAAGCCTCATCTGTTTTCTCCATTGCCTCGACAAAGTTTTTCATGAAACGCAGCTTAATGTGCAAGGGTGCCAACAAAATCGTGCTGGTGTCGACAAGTGCTGGGTTCTCAACGTTCTTACTGCCAGGTTGCAATGACTGTCTGATTGGCCAATGTCTTCTGATGTAATGGTCACTTCGTGCACGGCTATCCCACTCACAGAGAAAGCAACAGTACTTGGTGTATCCACCCTGTAGTCCAAGCAAAAGAGCGACCACTTTTAAGTCACCGCAAAGTGACCAATGATGATGATCGTAGTTTATACACTTTAAAAGCTGCTTAATGTTTTCATAAGTTTCTTTCATATGAAGTGAGTGACCAACTGGAATTGACGGTAACACATTACCACTATTCAACAAAACAGCTTTAAGACTCGTCTTGTATGAATCAATGCAAAGCCTCAACTCTTGCGGTATGTAATTGATTTTGAGGGCTGCCATTGAACCAGATATGTTGTGGCACGCAGAAAGGTCACCCTCTTTGAAAAAGAATGTAATAAGCGGCTTCTAGCGGTTCCTATACACAGAAATTGTAACACCTTCTGCCAGGAGATTCCACTGTTGCAATCTGGAACCCAAAAGCTCCGTCTTGTTCTTCGGTAAATTTAGATCTCTTACAAGATCATTCAGTTCACCTTGGGTTATTAAGTGTGGTTTAGTGGGTGTAGTTTGCTCAAAATCTGGGTCGCTTGAGGTTGATGGTTCAGGACCATCAATGTCCTCTTCTTCTGCAGCATATGTGTGGCGCCCAGCTCTTATCTTGATCTCCTATTCTATAGCCAAAATACAAACTGTACGCCTTCTTAATCACTTTAGTTATATTTCGTTTTTGTGATAGAAATGTCACCTCACCACATATATAACAGAAATTATTAGCACTGTTCACACTTGTCCTAGGCATTTCTAACTACGATACTTTTGATAAGGACAAATGCACTAACTAATGGCAAAATGTTATCAGAGATAAGATATTTATACACAAAGGTGATGTAATCATAGGTAGGATTGCATCATCAACTTCTAGTTACATTTTTATTGGTCATTAGAAAAAAAATTATGCAATCGCCCACAACAGTTGCGTCACATATATAAATTGACCGTAATTAAATAAACTAGTAGCATATATCTTGAAAACTAGAGCAAATCAACATTTTTAAATATCATTTTCGTTTTCAGCACACCAAAATTAGTTGAGATCAGCTATTTTTATTTATGGTACATTTTGGTTGTTGACTAGTGTTATGTACAGGGGAGCTTGCTTCCCACTGGTACTTATCATGAGGCTAAAAATGTTATACATTTTCAGGGCCATTGTTATGAAACATGCAAACATCTTGAGACTATACTTTGACTATTTCAATGCCATTTTCTTTGCTGAACCTCTGACTTGGTTAGATTCTGTATTGCAAAGACTATCTACATCTATTTTTTGATTTTCTCAAATCGTGATGACATACTTACTTATAATGCTGATATTTGTCTTTTCCATCAATCTTGGGAAGAACACGTTCTTGGAATTCAGTCTGTGCTGGGTACTCTTCGTCTCCATCACCTTACTGCTAGACCTTTAAAAACTAAGATAGGTTTCACAGACATTTCTTTTCTGGGACATAAAATAGGAGGCGGTTGTCATAAACATGAAGATTCCACTATGTCTAGGATCTTGAATCTAGAAATTCCTAAGACCAAAAAAAAAAAAAAAAAACAGGTTCGCAGTCTTCTAGGTCTTGGTGGATTCTATAGAAAATTCTTGCCTAATGTTCTAGACATGACTTCAGTTCTGTCTTCGTTACTAAGATAGAACTCTCCAAATAAGATTGTTTGATCGCATTCTTGTGATGTGGTATTAAATGTACTAAATTTTTTTTTTTTTTTTCAAAATCACCAATTTTAAGATTGCCTGATACTCGTCTTCCTTTTGTCCTTAGAGTCGACGAATCTGGATCGGCAATCGGGGGTACACTTATGCAGGAATTCGATGATCGGTTACATCCAATTCTGTATGTCAGCCGTAAATTGACACCCACGGAGAATAGGTATCCTTTTGTAGAGAGGGAGTTGCTCGCTGAAGTTTTTTTTTTGTTTCTCAACGCTGCAACGCTACCTCATTGGAACAAAATTTGTCTTGAAGACAGAACCAAAAGCCTTGTCATATTTGAAAACTGCAAAGTGTACATATAAGTACTTATCAGGAAAAAAAATGTGTTGTGGTGCAAATAAAAAACAAATTCTTGTACCTAACGAAAATGTGTGTCCAATCAGGTAATAATACGCTAGTGTATGGTACAAATTGATAATAGTAAATTAATATGAAACAAATATAAAGGTATGTTATCAGGCACTCGCAGGAAATAAAGAAGTAGAACACCAGACAACAGAAAAACAACAGACATGAGTGGCTTACCCAGGATTTGAACACTGGACCTTCCGTGCGACAACCTCGCCTAGCCATGCAAGCGAATCACACTATCCGCCCTGCCATCTACGCATCATCAAAAATGATGTTTCAATGCACTATCAAAATGTTTACTCAATAATTAGCGTAAGTATAGTTAACTAACTATATGTCACAGACCGAATCGTATCCCGTGAATTAAAACTAATTAAGCGCTAACTAAAACACTGTATTAACAGTAATAATGTCATTGAAGTATACACACTAGTAGAATAAAACTAAACTAAACTCTCAAGTTCATGTCCTTGATCCTCTGTTATATTCTCGTATTAGTCGTATAATAATATAACCTCAAACATGCAAGTTCAGTGTACATCAAAAAGTACGATATGATTCTAATAGTTGCATCCCCTTCCTTGCACGATGGACAGTTTGAAGGTAAAAACTTTGTTGTTGCTATTATTGCCACGACGTTTCAAGATGAAGGGATGGTACTCACGACATTTACTATCATATGCACACACACTTACTATCATAGTCACACACACTTACTATCATAGTCAGACAAATTTACTATCATAGTCACAAACACTTACTATCATAGTCACACACACACTTACTATCATAGTCACACATTTTTACTATCATAGCCATACACAATTACTATCATTGTCACATACACTTACTATAAAAGCCACAAAAACTTACTTTCATAGTGACCCACATTTACCATCAAAGTCACACACACCTATTATCATAGTCACAAACACTTACTTTCCTAGTCACACACACTTACCATCATAGTCACACACACTTACTATAATAGTCCCACAAACATTTATTATCATAGTCAAGAACACTTACTATCATAGTCACACACATTTACTATCATAGTCACACACACACACACAATTACTATCATAGTCACACACACTTACTATCATAGTTACACGCACTTATTGTCATAGTCACACACACTTACTATAATAGTCATACACACGTATTATCATAGTTACACACACTTATTATCAAAGTTACACACATTTACTATCATAGTCACACACACGAACTCCGCCTATGCAGGTTCCAAGCCCGGATGAAAAAGGAGGCGGACGGCCTGCATGGAGGCCGTAATGAGGCAGCCCCTCCACCATGCAAAGGCACAACAGGCCAATCACCTGTTGGCTTTAAATCATGATTAAGCGAAATATAAGAGAGAAAACCGGACTGATTCTAAAGGCGACGAACTGGAACGGAATCCAGACTACGACTTATGGAACATGGAACACAAGAAGTATAAATGGGAAAGAAGAGGAGCTGGTGGAAGAGATGAGGAAAGCAAAACTAGAAATCCTGGCTATAAATGAAACAAAGAAAAAGGGACAAGGAGTCATGTATCTCGATGGCGACACGCTGCTCTACAGTGGTGTACCCATATCTGAAAGAACTAAAGAGGGTGTGGGTTGCATTGTGGCCAAAAATCAAAAAGATAGTATCAAGGGATGGAAATTTGTCTCGGAGCGCATTATGAGTGTACAACTAAAAGAAGGAGAAACCATAGTCATCCTGGTCATAGTGTATGGGCCAAATGAGGATGAGAGAGCAGAGGTGAAGGAAGAATTCTTCGAACTGCTTCAAAAGACAGTGGATGGCTGCCTAGATGAAATTATCATGCTCGGAGATTTCAATGCTAGAGTTGGAAATGACCATGCTAGATGGGGTGGAGTAATCGGAAGATATGGAGACTAATTTTCCAATGAGAACTCGTGTGTATTCCGGTTTCCAGTTCAAGCCAATCGAAAGCTCTGAACTATATTGGTCGGATTGTTTAATTTAACCTCCCTTGCGTGTTTTAAAATAATACATTTAAAATTTCAACGCGTAACATCTTTCTAATACTGCTGTAATACTTCCGCTTGCCTCTTTATGCAACTCACAAACAAATCTGTGAACCCCTCCCTCAATGATTGCTTTGTCATAATATCTCATCGGAAGTATTTTATCTGTATTAATTACACAGAACATGTCTGGGCCAATGAGATAAGCCGATTATCAACCACGTACTCAAATCGTTCACGAAACAGATAATCCGTAATAATCTTAATGCCGCGATGGTCTTGAGGAAGTTATTATCAAATTATCACCTGTGTCGGCGTAGATCCTCAGACGGATCTCTCAGACAGACAATATTGCTTCCTTTCATTGATCGTAAGCGACTTTATTGTCCAGACGCAGATCGCCCCTATCAAAGGTTTTCTAGACTGACTCAAGTGATAAACGTTTTACCGCTGACCGGTCTAATTAACTGGGTATTGTTACAGTTCACCTGGTGAAACGAAAACAAGTCTGGGGAGTTGTCACAGTAAAAGAATATAGGACATAAAATATGCCAAATAATAGGTCGATGAATGAAGAAATGACGTGATACTGCCGGAGTGAATGAAATTGTGAGAAAGGGGCACACAAATACATGCACAAAGCCGTTTTGTCACACTGTCCTAACGTATTTTCATCGGACTCACTGGGTTTAACAGTAATGCTCAAGTAGAGTAAAGTTTCTGAGGAAGATGAAGTGGTGGAATAGAACCATAGGAAGCCTGATTCTCATTTCAGGAGACTATACACTTAGAAGAAACGTATAATTTCTCTTAGTTTGAGGTACAAGTCTGTGGTTCAAGTTGCCAGTAGTCTACGCTAGACGCCTACACCAGACTAGCCTTGAAGACGCTTGTCTTGACAATGGTGTCGTTACCCCGAGTATTACAGCCAAGGACGTGCTATCGCCACGGAATTTGATGATAGACGGAACAGTCAACAACACCCTTTAGAGCCATCAGTGACGGAACCAACAAATCTTCGTCAATTGTGTTATGTGCTTATGTATGAGTCTGTATGGATGTTTCTTTCCCTTTATATAAAATAGTGTATTATTCAACAATCAGTAAGCGTTGAAAGACTAAGACCGACACATAAAATAAAATTGTGACCTGCAGCCGGATGCAGATACAGATTATACATTGACACCTGGTTGTCTTACACGGCCACGTAAAATATCTTTAGGTCACGGTCGTTACTTGCGGTTTGTCTTTGTATCTCTCTCTGTCCTTATCATTAACACTCGTAATGTGTACACATACACACACACAGAAACAAACCCTATTACGCACATTCGTGATAACGAAATTTCCTTCACTGCTGGACACAGAACAAACCGTGACAGATAAGATAATTGTGGTCCATTAAAATGCATGCTAAAACTCCATAGTTTTTACTTCTAGATTCAATGAAGGCAAATTTCTTTATTTCGCACCAAAAAAAATGTTAAACATGAACGAGACGTTATATAAAGATGACCATGAACAATATTGTGGCAGATCGTTCTCATCCTTGGACATCTCAAGATTCTTCTCATCTGTTGTCTCAAGTGGCTTGGCATAATTATGTCACTTTATGTTGAAAGTTTGATAATATGTCTACTCATGACATTTGTCTCTCACAGTCAAGGTAATTCCTTTTTTTTTAAAAATAAATTCCATTAACTGTTTGCCTGATTCCATCAAGGTGCGACATTCTAGACATAATCAGATGTTATTTATTTATACTTCTTCTTCTTTCTCGTTCGTCCTGAAGAGGATGTTTTTTTGCGTTGTGTCCGTTTACAGCGCAGCTGCAATATTTGCGCTTTTCAGCCGACTCATCCGACTTCAGCACGGCATTGTTTTGGGAGCGGGTTTGACTTCGCACTTCGATCCCTAATCTCTCAGCCAGACTGCAGTGATGCAACCTGTTTCAAGGACCACCACTTGGAGGTGGAGTAGGGTCTTGTTCAGCACTGGTTCCCTGATCCTGACGCTAGCAGTCAAGCTATGAGTCGTTGACTGCATTCATCTCTCTCTTGCTGCGTCTCCGGTCCCAGTTATACTTCAATAATCAGTTTCTGCTTGATGTAAAGGAATATACCCAAGTAGTGATGAATTTAGATTATGTGAGTAAGTTGTTTGAAAGAGCTAAAGGGGGCGTGGGTTGCATTGTGGCCCAAAATCAAAAAGATAGTATCAGGGAATGGAACTTTGTCTCGGAGCGCATTATGGTTGTTAAACTAAAAGAAGGAGAAACCATAGCCAACCTGGTCATAGTGTATGGTCATAGTGTATGGGCCAAATGAGGATGAGATAGCAGAGGTCAAGGAGGAATTCTTCGAGCTGCTTCAAAGGAAAGTGGATGACTGCCTAGATGAAGTTATCATGCTCAGAGATTTTAATGCCAGAGTTGGAAATGACCATGCTAGATGGGGTGGAGTTATTGGAAGATATGGAGAAGATACTCTCAATGACAATGGAAAGCGACTCCTTAGATTCTGCAGTGAGCAGAATCTGATCATTACAAACACAAAGTTCCCCCATAAGCGCATACATGCATACACTAGATGTGAACCAACAAAGAATGAGAAGTCAGTGATCGACTATGCCATTGTTCGGAGAAGCTCATTCAAATATGTCCGAGATGCTAGAGTCTGGAGCGGGCCAGAGATTGGAAGTGATCACTACCTGCTAACAATCAAAAGAACAACTGAAAGAGTTGCTCAGCCTAGGAACTGTCCAACATCACGCAAGAAACCAAGTAAACGAGCAGGAGAAATGAGCATTAGGACCTACAAGCTGAGAGAGCCAGAAATTAAGACCAGATATCAAGGGCTTATTGCTGCAGCGGTGAGCAACACAGAAGAACGACCTGATGACTTGGAAACCCTCTGGATTAAATTCAAGGATATCATAAAGACAGCTGCTGCAGAAGCATGCGGTGAAGTCCGACTTGGGAACAAGAGAAAGAGGACACCTTGGTGGACAGAGGAAGTCAAAGAGAAAATAAGAGAGAAGAAAATGGCATGGAAACAATACTTAAGAGCTAAAAATACAACAGGACAAATGGAAAAATATAGAGAATATGTGACACTCAGAACAGAAGCAAAGAACAAAGTGCTAGCAGCAAAACAGAAGTCCTGGGAAGAATTTGGAGAAAAGCTAGAAAAAGATGCACAAGAAAACCAGAAATTGTTCTATAAGACCCTAAAGAACATGAGGAAGGAAAAACAATGCCCTCTCAAATTTATAAAGGACAAGCAAGGCAAATTGCTTACTGCCCCGAAGCAATAATGGGAAGATGGAAAGAATATTTCTCAGAACTCCTGGATGGTGATCATGGTGAAGCATCAGAAATGATAAACACTAGCACAGAAGAGAAAACCAATGATGGTGAAGATGACATAAAGATGGAAGAACTGAAGGCAGCACTGGAGAAAATCAAGATGGGCAAAGCAGCAGGGCATGATGGTATAACACCAGAAATGGTTAAGTTCATGGGAGCATCAGGCGACCTATTACTCTTAAGGGTTTTACAGGCAGCGTGGTACAACAAGACCATAACAAAGGATTGGGAGATTGCCATCATAACACCAATTTTCAAAATGGGTGACAATCGACAGTGTGGAAACCATAGAGGCATATCCCTTCTCAGTGTCCCTGGTAAAATCTACTCTAGAATCCTAGAGCAGAGACTCCGACGCCTAGCTGAGCCACAATTGGATGAGGTCCAGTGCGGATTCCGAGCAAACCGAAGTATTCAAGACCTAATCTTCACACTCAGACAGCTGAGTGAAAAGGCCCTTGAGTATAAGAGTGAGATGCATCTTTGTTTCATAGATCTGGAAAAGGCGTTTGACAGGGTCCCCTGGAGCAAACTTTGGGAATGTTTGGCAAGGAAGAATATTCCAGCACCTCTGATTCATGCTATACAGAGCATCTACAAGTCTTGCAGAAATTATGTGAGGACAGCAAACCATAAGTCGGAAGAGTTCAGGACCACCACTGGTGTAAGACAAGGTGATATCCTATCACCTTACCTCTTCATACTCCTTATAGACGATGTCATCAAGGCATGTAAGGAGAGAACAAGAAAGTATTCAGTGGGGTACTGGAAGATGAGACAGGTCTATATTTCGGAGCTGGCATTTGCTGATGATGTTGCCCTGATTGCTAAATCAGAGGCATATCTCCAATCCAACCTGCAAGTCTGGAAGGAAGAGCTGGAGAAAAGAGGGATGGTCACAAGCAGCTCTAAAACAAAATCCATGGTGATATCACGAGAAGAAAGAAAACATCAGATTAAGCTGGGAGAACAGGTCCTGGAGCAGGTCGACCACTTTAAATACCTCGGAGCTATTATAGACCGAAAGGGAGGCATCAAAGAAGAGTTGGCCACTCGAAAAGCAGCAGCTGGGAGACTTTTTTAGGCCATAAATCGAGGATTCCTCAGCGCGAGAGAGGTTGGTAAGAAAACGAAGATGGCTGTATACCGCTCCACCTATGTCCCAGTCTTGACATACGGATGCGAGTCATGGGCAATGACTACAACCCATAAAAGCCAGATCCAAACCTCTGAAATGAGGTATCTGAGGAAGGTGGTTGAAGTAACAAGAAGAGACATGGTACGCAACCAGACGATACGTCAAGGCCTTAAATCCTACCCCCTGCAGACCCAAGTAGAACAGTCCCAATTAAGATGGTTTGGCCATGTCTGCAGAATGGGAGAAGATCGGATACCACGACAAGCATGGGAAACAAAGAGCCAAGGATCCATACCCCGAGGACGACCCAGAGTCCGCTGGGAGGACAACATTAGACAATCTTTGAAGGATCGAGGACTAGAATGGAACCAGGCCAGGAGGAAGACAGCCGATAGGATAGTCTGGCGCTCTCTCTTCCAAACCTCTACACCTCACGGTAGAAGGGGAACGACTAAGTAAGTAAGAGTAAGTTGTTTATTATTGTGTTATTGTAAACCTAACGGGCATACAGTGGGTGGAGTGTAAATATCACATACGCCAAATTGCCACTGCCTTAGTTACCTGAACAACTGTCGTATATGGTATAATGGGTGGAGCACCAATTGTCGCATCGCTACAGTATGATGGGAATTGCTTAGAGAAGAGAAGGCGAATGCTCTCCATTATATTGTGTTTACTAACAAATCATGGACAATTTTCTATTTCCCTACGACAGTAGCTTCTTTCAATGATTTGGATAAGGAAAATGCTCCCAACTTCCTAAATGAAGGATTTTTCTTAACGTAAATAAATAATACAGACAGCACAAATAATTCTTCAAATAACTAGGTAATGATCAACACGGCTATACAGTGTATTAGCTCAATATTTACACATAATGGGTTAGCTGAAAAAAAGGATGAAGATGAAAAACAATTTACACACAGATGAAGTAGTATATATTTGTTTATCATATTTACTAACGATGAAGATATATCAGACATGTAAATACTGATATAGCACATCTGTCAGTTTAAAATACAGCCAACTATTATCAGTCGCATTTGTTCACATGAAATGTACAACCTAGATTGTGACATGAACGTATAGATTATCGCATTAATGTTTATTACTTCTTGATTTATCTGAAAAATGTGATTTTGAGCACGTATTTCTAGTCAGTGTTATGGATTACGGTAGAGAACATAATATGGACATCAGATTCTAGACGCAGGTTCATGGTCGCCATTTACTCACATTTATTCTAAATTCATCATCATCTTTAGCTTTCAGTTTGTCAAGGAGTGTTGCCATCCCCTTCACACATGTCTTCAGTTCTGATCTTTATGTCTTTTATTATCTTCTCCTATCTATTTAGACAATGCCTGTCTTGTAAAGCTATAAACATGTTTTCTTTGTTCGAGTCAATACTTGGCCATAATCGTCTTCTCACGTTTTATGCCAGTGTCATTTGCCTGATTCTTGTCATCACTTCTACATTGGTTTACTTGTTATACCCATTTCAAGCCTTCTATTCTGTGCAAGCATCCGTTTGTGAAAGTGCGTAACTTGGTTCGTGTCGTTTATACTCGTCTTCGTGTTTCAAAGATACACTTATTGGTCTGCCAAAACAAGTAAAGTGGAGATTTGGAGAGATCCAACAGAGTTGCCATGAATAAAAACTTAAAATGTCAGAAAGCTACACTGGTGACCATGACAAAATCTCCTACTAGGAATACAATAATTAAATTCTTATATCTCACAGTCATGCATGGAGACATATCTGGAGACATCCTTATATGATCACCAAGCACCATGCTACAGTATTGAAATGTGGAAGTGAATCTGTCTGTGAGTCACCGACTCTTGAAATCAGCCACACATTTTGTCACGGATCGCCTCCATTTAGCTCTGCAGTAGTTGTCCACCAGTGTTCAAAACTCAAGAGTATCTAATAAGGGTCTTCAAAGGTGTCTACCTTCGAACAAGATTACTCTAGACAGAAATGATAGAAATATAATGATGCTTCTTTCTCAAGGGACTTCACAAGATGTTTTCAAAAGTCGAGAGCAATCTGGTTCGTCGTCTTTTCTGAAGAATTAAACAATGGTTTTAGCCTGTTCAAGGCCCCCCCCCCCCGCTTGAATAATTCCAGCAAAATTATTTTATGAGTATTATCTCTAATGATGTAAATATATGTCTATATGTATATATATATTAAAGAGTCCTGCTCATACGTTGGCTTTCATATAATAACTGAATTAACAATGATTGTTTTGTTTTAAAATAACATGAAACACATTTAATAATCAAGTAGTTTTAACGGGTTAACATTGCGATGGAATGATGGTGAATTTGTATATGTAAATAAAATTTGTCTTCATAGAGACTTGGTTTGCGGATATTAAAAGAAACTATTGTACTTTTGCTGTTACTTTTTTTTACAAGAACTTAGCTGGTATATGTGAGCGATGCAGCCGTGGTTTCGTCAATTCATCTGTGATGCGGGCTCTTCTCCACCCAACTTGTCCAATGTAGACGGTTAGTGTTGATTCCCTGCTTTTAACTCACAACTAGCGGCGTCGAAACTTTAGTTTTGCATCTTCGTACCATGAACAGACAGGTAGCTTCGTTTCACTACCTTTAGACAAAACAAAAAGAACAAATACCTCTGCTAGGTACAATTGTGGGCTGCAAATTAACAGGCGCATTGTCTTGCTGTCCACTCATGAATATTATTATTCCTGTGAGTATACACAGCTTAACTCAGGGAAGATGATTAGAAATCACCCATATTCTGGGTATTAAACTGGGAAAATGTGTGCTTGGACAGTGCAAATGCAATGATTTGTGCCTGAACTCCAGTTAACAAGGCATATATATATATATCTCACACAACGATACGATACACATTGGATGTAATCATCACACATCACTGCTCCAGTTGGAGTCTGGGTTCGTCTGTGCTGTCGGTTTTCTGTTCGACCAGCAAGAAATAATCACCTGCGCTTGCTGTAGTGGTTTATGAATATACTATTTTCATATGTTGAGGTTGCCAGCCTCATATGTAACCACTTAGCAAGAAATACATGTCAAATTCACATTTTTATAATACAGGTTCACAACTTACCCCAAATGTGATCTACAATCTCCGGGCACAGTTAGAATGGACACTGCAACTTAGGTTATATGCTTTCAAAGCACTTGGCCTGGACAATTTTAGTATTTCTCTTAAGAATGGGTGATCCTATTCTTTAGGACTCCAATCTTTGTATTTAAAAATGCTGGTTTACTTTTAAGTTTCAGCATAGAAAGATATAAGAATTGTAATTAGTGAAAACTAATACCAGCTCGGTGAAATAACCGGAACAAAAACAAATATGTTAGAACAGTTAAGCGTGAACAGTTAACGATGACTGATAATGTAGTTGTAGCCCTTTTAAGTCATAAAAGATTTTGAGAATGTATGCCTGAGGTTATAGCATCAAAGGCGCATTTTTGTTTGGCCTAGTGTTTCTTCCGGCAGCGTGATGCTGACCACATCACCCCTAGTGTGCCGATGGTCAAGAAAATACGGGCCTAACACCATATTCCCAATATGCCTCAATGGACGTGTAACGGAATCCTCGTGTTCCTTTAGGCGCTGTTCTTTCATTAGCTTCTTGTTTCGAGAATTTCTTGTCGCCCAATTTGCGGTGATGTTGAAGGGAGCATCCCCTCTTTGTGCGATTCGCAGCTTTATCCTCCCACTTTGCTGGATTTTATGCCCAGTACCTTCAAGTCTCTCCTGTTCACATCTTTGAAGGTCAGCTGTGGTATCCTAGGTGTTATTTTGCCATCTGCCAGTTGGACGTAGAAATATTTTTAAGGATGCGATCATATTCCAAGTGGTGGTTTGACAGTGCCACTTCTGTGTGTAAATACATTGCCAATTGTTCAGATGTCAATTGTGCAAAGTTTCTATAGCGTCAACACGCAGAATAATATTATCCTTAAAATTACTCAAGAGCCGTCTGTGAATCACAAATCATCTTAGCGGGTTAAGATCATTGGTTAACAGCTTGAGAACCAATATCTCTATTTCTTACTTTGTTACAATCCTCGGAGTTATTTGGAATATTCAGAGCCATGCCCAAAACTCTGTTACTCAACAAATAATCCGCCCTACCAAATGAAACCACAAAGTATAACAGAGCAGCCACAGAGTCGCCTCAAAATATCGCCAAAAATCTCAAAATCTCCCTTGACCGCGCTAACCAGAGTACTTATACCCCATCATTTTGCACCCAGCACCTCTTCCTTTTTGCACCCGACACCTGAAACTGTTTTTCTCTGTTGTTTTCTAGGAAAGTGTCAGGAGTCCCTGACTTCTGTAAACCTGACAACAGTGTAAAATGCTGACTTCAGCCTGTTTTGTCTTTCCAATTTCTCTTTCTCACGTCCCAGATATATAACACACATGCACATCTAAAAATATTCTTATGGTTTGCAGTACTCACAAAATTTCGGCAAGACAATAACCAGAAGTTTAACTTTTTTTTTTTTTTTTTTTATGTCACAGGATCTTCATTTTATTTAATCTCTGCATTGCTTTGGCCAGCCTCTTTCTAACCTCTTTTGAGCAGTCTCCATTGTTGTTAATTATGGAGCCAAGATATTCAAAATGTGTACAATGAATTAGTATACCCAGCTGCTGGCGGAAGAGAAGGGTGATCGATTTATTCGACAACGACTTTGAAGGCAGGAGCTGGCTTGCCCTGGTATCGGGCTTCAGGGCGCAACAGGGACCAAAGTTGGTAAGCGGCCAGAACCGTTCAGAAAGCAAGGGCAAACTATTGAATGAATATTGCCAAGAAATCATGACAGCCAAGAATGAAGAATCTCGAAACACAAAGATCTTATGGTGTGGCTCCCAGGCCAGGCAGATCGACCACGCGAACTGGGGAAGAGAACGATGCCAGAGCAAGTACAAGTAATGGTGATGACGGCCAAAAACCTGAATGTATTACTGCGGAAAGCCCTGACATCGGACTACAGAAAAAATTAATAATAGACACGTGGAATCTAAGAAGCCTACACCAGGGACTACACAAGAATTGGAAAGAACCAAAACAGATACACTCTCTCTCACATCAGCAGAAAACATGATCCCTAGAAAAGGGCATAAGAAGCAGATATACACCACGGAGGAAACATTGAGGCTCATAGAAGAAAGAAGAAAATTGAAGCAAACAGGGATAGAACGGAACAGTTTCAAATAAAAAAACTGCACAAGAAACATCTGGAGAGAGATTAGGAAAGACAAGAAACAGTACGTAACGAACACCTGCAATAGCATAGAAGATCTGCAATTTCAGGGACAAGATGGGGATATATTCAAGGAAATCAGAACGCTAACAGATAATTTTAGACCATCATTACATGTAATCAATGATAGAAATAGCAACATATTGACAGAAAGTAAGGATATTTTGGAGAGATGGAAGGAATACTGCAGAGAAATGTATGAAGATACTACAAAGACCCCAGACATGACGATTGAAAGTGAAGAAAGAGATCCAGAACCTACATTAGATGAAGTACGTGCGGCAATCAAAAGCCTGAATAAAGGGAAATCACCAGAATGCGATGATATACCAATTGAAATAATCCAACCAGGAGGAGAGGCCAGTGTCCGCGTTTATCATGCACTATATGTGAAGATCTGGAATAGTGCAATCTGGCCAAAAGCATGGAAAAGATCTGTGTATATCCCTCTCCCAAAGAAAGACAATTTAAAACTGTGTACCAACTATCGTACTATTGCTTTAATACGTCATGCCAACAAAATCCTCTTGCGGATTATCATGAAGAAGATAGAAAGAAAGTTAGAACATGAAATGCATGAAGTACAGGCAGATTTTAGACAACGCAGAGGTACGAGGGACCACATTGTAAGAAACATTCTCGAGAAATGCGGAGAATGCAATTGATGCGTGATGCCATATGATGATGGATGGTATCCGCATGTCTGGTTTTGTGTAGTGTGTAGATGTGTTCAGTCAAAACAATGTTCATACAACAATAACAGGGCAATCCACATAGGACGTCAGTAAACTCACGACGTATAAAGTCAATGAGTCTTGAAACAGCCGTTGACGTTTTTCTTCATTATTTATTGTGGACGCCACAGTGACAAAATGGTTACGCAAATGTGTAGGCACATCAAACAGTCATTATCACAGCAACATTCAATACAGCAATAGACGGTAGACAGCATTACAATGATGAGTCAGATGCATGTTATATTTCATAGTGCTGTAAATGTAGTCAGGTGGAAAACTCCATCCTTTTCTATAACAGCCAGGAGATAACCAGATGTATGAGATCAGTTCACTCTCCTTAGTTTGACTTCAGCAAGACAGACACGTCTGCCGAAGTATAAATAATGTCCACAAAAATATCCTCTAGATAATAAAGGTTTTCCAAACCTAATTCATTTAACAAAGTAGCAAGTAATGGTCCTTGGTACATGCATCAACCGATGCAGTACAATGCAGCGACATGTGAGCTGGGAAAAAACATCTCGTGGCGACGACTTTCGGAGACAGGCTATGAATCGAAATCGCTCACGACCCAAAATCGATAGAGTTAATGAAAAAGTCAATTTACCTTGCTTTCATGAAATACACAGAAATATCACGCCTCCCGACATGTGGGAAAACACTAGAGGTATTATCTCGAATAAACGAAATATCCATTAAGAGGACTACACATCCCTGACAGAACAAAAAATAGCGGAGATCCCCTCTTCAACGAGGCATCTCTTTCGCCATTCCAAATCGCTCACTCCACTAGTCGTGGGCGGAAACCGATCGACCAAACAACAAGACAAGTCATGCGCAGTCCAGCGCAAAAATGACCACAGCTCAAACTTAACTGCATTCGATACCAACGCGAGAAGACAAATGCTTACCGAGAAAAGTGACTATAAATTCCAAGCAGTTGTTGCCCTTGCGTTATAAAACAGACATTGAAACAAAACGATGTTGCGAGAATTTATCACGCAACATATCACCACCTCCTCCCGATTAAAAAAAAAATGTGGAACATATTTTTTTTTTCAATATCAAAGAGCAAGCGATAAGCGGCTCAAAACGCACGAATTATGCGCTGATAATTAATTAAATTGCCAAACAATAGGCTAATTATAGAGTGTCTGGTGAGGATATACCTCAACAGAAAAATAAATATGTCTCAAAAAATATTCACATCGGGGAGGTGTCACCAACACACATCACGTTAGCATGTAAACACAATATACGTATGCAAGTTACTATAATCATCATTAAACAGCATACTCTAATATTGTCTTTAAAAATGGATGTACAAATCTGATAGGAAAATTTAAATAGTACATTCTTTGACATGTAATGAAATAAGTACATAGTAAAGTTAAACTACATGACGATCCAGGATATATGCTCTGGTATTCCGAGGGTAAGTACACAATCTAGAACTCGTAAGGTAAGTCCTCAGCTCAACAATGACATTCTGAGAAAGTACAAGCAATATAATGCTAATTAATAACTAATATGCTTCATAAGGTACAATACATTATTAATAATTGTGGCTGTTTAGTAAACTAACGGCCCTTATATTAACTACTCAGTCCTCCTCTATCATCTTAAAAAACGAACAGAAGAAGATGACAACAAAGCACGATAGTGTGTACATATAAAGTGAGTACAGATGTGCTAATCTATTGTAGAAATATAGGATTGTTATGACTCTGTAATATATGGAAATATAGGACAGAAGTATTAGTTGGAGTCATGTGGGCATCTAGACAAAATGTCAGCCATCACATTATCCGCACCACGGATAGCTCGTACCGTGAAGTGAAAAGGTTGAAGAGCTATAGCATATCGAGTGGATCTCGAACTCTTCAAATTCTTAGTCTGAATAGCTGTAAGAGCTTTCTGATCAGTCTCTAGAATGAAATGTGCGCCCAGGAGGAATCTTTGTAGTTTTAGAATTGACCAAACCATCGCTAACAACTCACGGTCTAAAACCGAGTAGTTCCTCTCTGCCGCATTTAGTTTTCTAGAAATGTACATAACAGGATGCAGAGTATTTGCATATTCTTGCATCAGTGCTGCTCCAATCCCAGTGGATGAAGCATCACTCCGAAGAACAAAAGTCCTATCAAGAGTAGGTAATCTTAAGATGGGAGGAGAAGAAAATATATTCTTGATTTGGTCTAGTGAAGATTGGCATTCTTCGACCAACGGACCAGATTAGGCGAACCTTTCTTCAACAATGTTGATAGAGGTGCCATGATCGAAGATAAATTTGGAATAAATCTCCCATAAAATTGAATTAAACCTAAGAGACTCCTAACTTGTTTCTTCGTTTTAGGAACAGAGATGTTCAGTATTTTGGAAGTATTGTGGTCTTCTGTCTTCAAGAGACCATGACCAACACGATGACCCAGGAAAGAGATTTCACCAAAACCAACAAAAGCTTTAGAAGGTTTTGCTGTCAAATTATTCTCACGTAGAGTGGACAGTAAGTCATATAACCCTAAATAGTGATCTTCCCAGGTATCACTGAAGAGACAGATGTCATCTAAGTATGCGATGACATCCGAACGATGTGACAGAATTCGACGCATCATGCGAACGAAAGTGGCAGGGGCGTTCATGAGACCAAAAGGCATAACATTCCATTGAAATAGACCCCTAGGTGTAGAAAAAGCAGTAAGAGGTTTGGCATGCTCTGCTAAAGGCACTTGCCAATAACCTTTAGACAAGTCAAGTTTAGTGAAGAATCTAGAATTAGAAAGTCTAATCAGTAGATCTTCTAACAAAGGCATCGGTTCAGCGTCGAACTTTGTGACCTGATTCAATTTGCGATAATCAACGCAAATTCGTATGTTCTTATCCTTCTTCCGGACAATAACCATGGAAGAAGAATATGGTGAAGTCGATGGTTCAATTATATTTAATTGAATCATTTCATCCAATTCCTTTTCCACTTGCGACTGAAAGTGTATAGGAATAGGATACGGCCTAACCCTAATTGGATTATTGTCGGTAAGAATTATGTCATGTTCTATGACATCTGTGTGTCCAGGAATGTCAGTGAGAACATCCTGAAATGTTTGTAACATCGACGAGACTTGTCGATGTTCGTCACCAGAAAGATTAGGAGAAACAGAAACGTTTTTCCAAGATTCCGTAGAATGTAATGGAACCACTGGAAGGGGAAGGTTGACATCAGAGAAGGTAGCTTCCTCATCCTGAATGACAGACAGGGATGAATAATGACCGTGAGGTGCAGGAGCATCATCCGTTGCCTGGAAAATAGGCAGCAAATAGTCCGGACGTTCGTGAAATTCCGAAAGCATGTTTATGTGGAAAGTTTTTATGCTTTCCATCAATATCGACCACATAGTCAACATCGGAAATCCGAGAGACTATTGCATACGGACCTTTCCATGCAATAAGAAGTCTATTTTCCCTACTGGGGAGTAGGACGAATGCTTTGTCACCTGGACAAAGTTGTCGTAGACATCTATTCTTGTTAGCAAACTGTCTTGCCTTCTCTTTAGCAATTTCTGATGAAGCAGTTGCTAGCTTACATGCCTCAATGATCTTTTGTCTAAGAGCAATGACATACTCATATGAGGATTGAGTTTCATCGCTAATATCATCGGCAGTGATGAGATCGTGTAATAAAGACATAGGGCCGCGTGGACGCGCGCCAAAGACAAGTTCGAAGGGAGAAAATCCTGTGTGTTCATTAGGGACTTCTCTATAGGCAAAGAGAGCCGCGGGTAAAACCCTGTCCCAATCTTGAGGATGATCTTCAGTTATCTTACCAAGCAAAGTCTTGAGCGTTCTATTCAGACGCTCAACTAACCCATTAGACATAGGATGGTAGATACTACTGAGAGATCGTTCAATATGTAAGGTAGACATTACCTGTGACATAGTGTCAGATATGAGTTGAGTGCCATGGTCTGACAATATTTCTCTGGGGAACCCCAAGCGAGAAAATATCAACCAAAGAGCATCTGCGATATCTGTAGTAGATATGCTCTTAAGAGGAATAGCCTCTGGCCAACGTGTGCACATATCGACACATGTAAGGATAAACTGATGTCCTCTGGCCGACTTGACCTTAAAAGGGCCAATAATATCTATGGCCATTTTCTGAAACGGCCGAATAGGAATGTCAGCAGCCTGGATAGGCGCAGCATGTCGTGGTCCTCTAGATTTGACCTCCTGACATACCTTGCATGATCGGCAGTAAATACGAATGTCCTTATTGACAAAAGGCCAAAAGAAAGCCGCAAGGACTCTCGACTTCGTACGGGAAAAACCCATATGTCCAGCACATTGCGAGTCATGAGCATGTTACAATATTTGCACTCTCATGCTCTTGGGAACAAGAATTTGCGAATGTGCCGACGTAGTCGAATCTTGTACCATACGTACAAGTACGCCGTTTCTCATTGCAATCCAAGATTTTCTATTTGTATCCTGATTCGGATCACCTTTCTTCGCAAGAACGAAGAATTTTTTTAAAGAAGGATCTTCTTCTTGCAATTTTATGAAAGAGTCACGAGTGATTACTAAGTGACTATCTTGGCTATCAACTTCATTATCACTATTCAGTGAAGTTTCGGGTGTTTGTAGAGCTTGTGCTCTTGTAACCACTGCATTTGTAGCTTGCATGTTATTATCTTCCCAAGCAGCAATCTGCTGTGGGGTACACTCCCTAACTCCGTGAATACGACCAATAATAAGGTCCGCAATAGGATTAGGTAAGAGACAAGCATGCACATCTCCAGTAAAGAAAGGAGTGGCAATGCGAATTACAGCAGTAGGATATTTTTCTAGAGTGCCGCCAAATGTGACACATTTAATAACCCTTCCTGTAGCACAAGATGGATCTACAAGTGATTGTCTAACACCAATAGTGGTGCATCCGGAATCGAAAAGTAGTGAGACCGGAGTATCATTAACAAGACCCTTATGTAGGATTAAAGAACCCCTCCCGTCATGCGCAACAGCAGCAGGAAGAGCGGGAAGTGGGTGACCACAACTCAAAGTAGTTATGGTACCCGGTTCGAATAAAGTACTGCATTGGGGGCATTTGTTTGCTCTCTCAAAGTCAAAAGCAGAACCAGTGACAGCGTCAAAGTTTTTATTATCAACACCATGATTACAGGCTCCCTCAGTTTCCTGTTGTACAGCATTAGCCTGCTGATATCTCTTTTTTTTGTGTTGAGATCTACCCCGACTATTATTACCTCTGAAGTTATCAAAGTTATTATTATCTCTGCAGTTATTATTGTCTCTATTGTAATTGTTATCCTGGTTCGAATTCCAGTTTCCACGATTACTATCATGTTCACATTGATGCGAACATCTATTTGTTTGGTTCTGAGGTCTTCGGCAGGAATAACCTCTATTACCATATCCTCTTTTGAAATGCCTATAATTATTAGGGTGATAGTAACGTGTACTATCAGGTTGTCTCCAATTCTTCGAAGAAGAATCACCATGAAATTGATTTCCATGATTTTGACAGAAATTACCGCTACCCTTTCTATCAAAATTTTGTTGGGATCTACGAGCAAAATTTTGACCATACGGAGCTGCCGAAGCAACTGGTAAACCTTCTTTCACCTTAGAGTTACCCATGGTTATGGGTGGGTGCGCAGTTACGTATTGGCAACAGAAATCTTCCATTTCTTTTATTGTTTTAGGTTTACGTTCATGAAGGAAAGCAAGGAAAGACTCATTGACAGACGACATGACTTTGTCTCTAAGTATTAAGTCCATAAGTCCTTCATAAGTTTTTTCCGTCTTAGATAGTTCAACCCATCGTGAGAAAGTAATGCGTATTCTTGCAATAAACTCGGAGAATCAACTCCATTTTCAGGTAACATGTTTTTAAATTGTAGACGATAGCCGTCTTCGTTAAGCTGATATTTCTTTAACAAAGCGGCCCTGACAACCTCATAATTGTTCTTGTCAGGTTCATCCACCATATTTAATATACTTAGAGCTTTACCTGTCAGTATCCCTGATAACTGATAAACATATTTTGCTTTGTCTATGTTATGAGCTGTACATGCTTGTTCAAATCTGTCCAGATAGAACATTATGTCATCACTGGAAGGACTAAATGTTGGTAACTTAATCTTAAAAGTATCATTATTAGCCTTACCAGAAGATGAACCCTTGTTTGAATCATTACCATTACTCATGCTTGTCAATTTCAATTTTTCCAACTCTAAAGCTAAGACCTTTTCTTCATGTTCCATTTTTGCTTTCTCTTTCCTCTCATCAGACTCTCTCTGTAATCTTCTTTCCTCAGCCTGAGCCTCTTTTTGAAGTCTTTCATTTTCAGCTTCTTTTTCAAGTCTTTTATTTTCAGCCTCTTTTTCAAGTCTTTTATTCTCAGCCTCTTTTTCAAGTCTTTTATTCTCAGCCTCTTTTTCAAGTCTTTTATTCTCAGATCTTCATACCTGTTTTGTAGATTACACCACTGCCTGCGACTGCATACAACATCATAAATTGTGGAACATCATGTCATAACAACAAGTAGCTGTCAGAGTAGCGGGGGAAACATCAGGATGGTTTGAGGTGAAAAGGGGTGTAAGACAGGGGTGCATATTCTCTCCATACCTGTTTAACATCTATACAGAAAATATAATGAGAAATTTTCGGAGTAACCAAGAATGTGAAAATTGCGATCCGTTCACAATTGGTGGAAATGCGATTCCAGAACTCAGGTACGCAGATGACACAGTTATTCTTTCAGACAGTGCCAAGAGACTAGAACAGTTAATATTGTGACACAGTGAGGATTAGAACCTTTTTCTGAACAAAAAAGAAAAAACAAAGATAATGTCCACTGAGAAAACCAAAAATGACCACCAATGATGATGAAATTGAAAATGTCACAAACTTTGAGACTATGTAATACTATGTAAGACTATGTAATACTATGTAAGACTATGTAATACTATGTAAGACTATGTAATACTATGTAAGACTATGTTATAATTTCGAATCAAACGTGTCACTTCTTTAATTTCCTTGCTATGTGGTTATACTAGCCTCACCGCTAGGGAGTCTTAATTTCCCAAGATGTTACAATCTCTATATTTACCGATCTGTTTTAGACAGTTCTGCTATCCCGGCATTGTTGATTCGGTAGTTCTCGATTCACTGAATTCAACAAAATCAACTATGTATACCTTGTTGTAACGAATAAACTACTCTCACATAAACCTAACACAATTTTCTCCTCTGAAAATATGTCTCTTCTCAAAAACAAAATTTCTCTTGTATAACTTCTGTAGACAACTATGAGCAGTATATCTGTAGGAACCACAGAAGCTCAGAAAAGTATTTGCTGGACACAAACTCAGTATGTCTTTACGCTGCGCTCTCTCGTTGTGAACTTCTTAACTTCTTATTTGTCAACTCTTATCTTAAAACCCTTTACTTCGACTTTCTTGCAAAACTCATGAATCTTGCTTTCACTCGCTACATCACGTGTTTGTTTATTGCTCTATTTTTAGTAACTAAGGGGAGCTTACTCGTATCATTTAACTCGTATCCATTATTATCTGTCTTTGTCCTTGAAGGGACGCAACACATCTCCATCCCAATTGTGCTTCTCCTACTACTTCCCTTTTACGATGTTCTCTTCTACATTAACGTACTGTGAGCTGTAGAAATAGTAATTTTGTATGCAAGAGTTCCCTCAGACGGGAAATTATTTATGTTGTTTCTTCAGGATAAAATGGTTGACAGTCTGCCTTAGATGGACAGTAATGAGCCTTCGTTCTTGCTTTCAATAAGTTGTCTATGTCTGACTGCTATATATAATGTGTAAGTATTTACGATGTTAGCATTATGTGTCAAATTATTATGATAAACGATATTACATTCAGTTTGCAAAATTGATTGTTACTATGTTCATATTATTTTCTTTGCCTTCAGGACTGTACTTGTTCATGGACAGGACCCCGTATGATGCCTATTGTGGACACCTTCAGTGTTTGATTGACACCAACCAAACTGACCATCATATTTTGTCTATTATTGGACTAACCGTTTTTAACGTCACACTAGTAAACTCTCCTGTCAAAGTGGCATCAGTGTCAGTGTTTGCCCCAAAACCCCACGTAGAACAAACAAAAACCCATGTTGTAAACGCCACTGGCAGCGTGTCCAGATATCACGCAGATCTAGCTTTAAATTTCACGGCTGAAACAGACTGCCTTTATGGATCGTTCCTGTGTGAGCTTCAGTTTGTGAACGAAACTGGCCAGCCGGACGCCATGACGAAGGTTGTAAGTCCTGGGAGCAGCGGAAACTGCCGTAAGAGCATATTAGTTGTGTACTTATCAAACATATATAGAAGCAAATTTAGCAATAGACAAAATGTAACTTTAACCACAGTTTTAACAACAACAAAATACTTACTTACTTACTTAGTCGTTCCCCTTCTACCGTGAGGTGTAGAGGTTTGGAAGAGAGAGCGCCAGACCATTCTATCAGCTGTCTTCTTCCTGGCCTGGTTCCATTCTAGTCCTCGGTCCTTCAAAGATTGTCTAATGTTGTCCTCCCAGCGGACTCTGGGTCGTCCTGGAGGTCTGGATCCCTGGCTCTTTGTTTCCCATGCTTTTCGTGGTAGCCGATCTTCTCCCATTCTGCAGACATGGCCAAACCATCTCAGTTGGGACTGTTCTATTTGGGTCTGCAGCGGGTGGGATTTTAGGCCTTGACGTATCGTCTGGTTGCGGACCATGTGTCTTCTTGTTACTTCAACCACTTTCCTCAGATACCTCATTTCTGAGGTTTGGATCTGGCTTTTGTGGGTTAACAACAAAATAAATAAAATAAAATAACAAAGAAAGAACATTAGTAAAACTTAAAGAGATATAATTAGTGACAGATTTTGTTAATATACAGTACTACTAATACGGCAGTGAAAGTTGAATAAGAACGGAACAAGGTCCTTCATTTAAACTAACTGTTTTACTGAGTGTAACTCTAGACAACAGTGATACATTAGCCAATAATTGCACTTTATGTAACCTTACACAGGGGTGATACATTAGCCATTCCTTGTACTTTATGTAACCTTACACTAGGGTGATACATTAGCTAATCACTGTACTTTATGTAACCTTACACTACGATCATGAATGCGTGTCCTGTCCGGCATTGTGCAACATGAGATTGGAGTAATACGACAATTAAATGTTGTACCTTGTGTAACCATAGATTCGGTTGCTACGTTGTGACAATTGTGCTGATAATGTGTAAAATAGAGACGATAGAAGTTAGGTATATTATTCTCGTGAGTGGAGTAGGAATGAAAGGATATTTATTAGACCTATCCAGCGTTGATCTCATAGTACAATGTTTCGCGTGCCGCTAATCAGAGTTTAATCTCATCGGCGATGCCAAAATAACTTCAACAAACATTCTGACAAAACAGAGGATGTAAAAGGGATCTGAACCAGTCTGAAATTTAGTACGGATGTTAATAGTCACCAAAGCACAGTATTAACTCTGGCTAATTTTTTTTTTAATTGTAAATAAACATATAATCATTAAAAAAAAAACACACGTCTCACATATTAAATTATAACGAGCTGTTTTCTGGAGCTAAAACAATTATGATAACCCAGACTAAAAAAACAATACTGTGGTGTAACCTGGAAACTATTTTGGGTACAATGAAGGGGGAGTGCATCACATTTTAGGAACAATTGTAAACGATTATGACGTCACAGACATGAAAGACTACTGAATGAAACATCACAGGGATAGAGGGTAGACATCTGGACCTATCCAAGAATGGATGAATATAATAACCAGGAATATGTTTGCATTTCCCTCGTCATATGTATCCTGAAAACTAGAATAACCAATAACATAAACCTCAGTCTAACACATAGGTCCTCAAAGTTGTCTGTATCAATCCCTAACAGTCGATATCGACATTCACGGGGTCGTTAAACGCCTGTGGCTTGATTAAACATGTGGGGCCGATAAATATCTGAAACCATAGACAACTAAAAACAGAGTAAAGAAGGTGTCCTGAAAAATGGCAATGCAGAAAATATGCTTTATTTTTTATTCACGTTTAATCGAAGAAATCCGCTTTCTTTTGGTATTTTATGACATGACACAGCTGGTACATATATATTGTTACAACAGGAAAGGTTTTATGACATGACACAGCTGGTACATATATATTGTTACAACAGGAAAGGTTTTATGACATGACACAGCTGGTACATATATATTGTTACAACAGGAAAGGTTTTGTGACATGACACAGCTAGTACATATATATTGTTACAACAGGAAAGGTTTTATGACATGACACAGCTGGTACATATATATTGTTACAACAGGAAAGGTTTTATGACATGACACAGCTGGTACATATATGTTGTTACAACAGGAAAGGTTTTATGACATGACACAGCTGGTACATATATATTGTTACAACAGGAAAGGTTTTATGACATGACACAGCTGGTACATATATATTGTTACAACAGGAAAGGTTTTATGACATGACACAGCTAGTACATATATATTGTTACAACATGAAAGGTTTTATGACATGACACAGCTGGTACATATATATTGTTATGTGGTAGGGTGGGCGAGATGATGATGATGATTATGTTGTGATGTGTGATATCACTCTCTTGTCACACTCGCACCGACCCGAACAACAATAAAACTCTTGATTCTAGAGGCAGGGGCTATATTTATTTTTACAGCCCATTCAGTGACAAAGCAAACATTAAACAAATAAACTAGCGAACATCACAAAACCCAACAAAACAAAACAAAACAAAACACCCAACAGTGCCCGATGCTAATCTGAAGAAGCAAACAAAGCACAGAATAGTTAAAATCATAATATAATACTGAATGAGAAACACCACGCTCTCACCTGTCAAACAGTCCTTCCACGTGTACTACCTGACACCCTCAACTATCACACACGCACGCACTCATGCGTGTCATCCAATGCGACTAGTGAGGTGTTGTGCGTGGGGCTGGCAATCTCACCATGTAACACAGGTTGCTACCGAAACCACTACTACAAGAGCACACACTCAGCTATCACACACACACACACACTCATGCATGTCGTCCAATGAGACTAGTAAGGTGTTGTGCGTGGGGCTGGCAATCTCACCATGTAACACAGATTGCTACCGAAACACTACTGCTCTAGCATATGAATACTTAATATGAAGGCAAACCACACTGTTGGCCCCATGCTCCCTCAGGAGCGGAGAAGAGAAATATATATCTTGAAGTGAGCCCACGTGCTCTCACAACCATTCCTCACATAACCATAATTAAATAATCATAAAATGGACATAAAATAATATTCAACTGTATGTACAACAAATACTCTCAGTAATGAGAATAAGCTACTACCTCGTAACTGATCTATCTCAATATTCGTTACTGCATTCTGAAGCATGTCGTATGTGACGACTGGTGCGACTGAGAATCTCATCACACGAAACACATCGTTACCGAAACAAATCACTGCCATAGCATAAAAATGCTTCTTGTCGGCTTGTGATAGACACCAGCCACATTGGTGTTTCCATGCTCCGCCGGGAGCAACCAGAGAAACACATGCCTCAACAAAGGAGTGGCCTCGCGCTCTCCAGAAATCTAAATACATATTCTCACCTCACAGTAACCCATTAAATATACAGTAGAATTATCAATAAACGTGAAATACACTAAATTACTTTTACATTAGAAAAATAAAATATAATTATTCTCGACTTAAACCAAACTGGAACTAAATACACAACGTGTCACATGGCGTAACATTATAGGTTTACCACGCGGGGCGTGTTATTCGCCGCTTTTTATACAGTCCTCGCCACGTGGCTACAATCTTGCTATTGTTAATCTTATCTACATTCCCGTGAAATAGCTTCATACTATATCTGCCTTTCTGATAACATTTCTGTCCAGTTTCATGTATAAAATACTCTCCTACTAAATTTGCCCGGTCTGATGGATGAAATACTTGATACTAAATTCTCACATCTGGATTTAGGCTTTGCGTGCCTAATAAAACCTATCCAGACATTATTTTCACTCATCTATCATTTCTTCAAGACTAAATCATAATGTCCTAAAAAGACATTTCCTTTGGAAACACATCTATCTATATCACTAAACATTAAAACAGACTCGTGCTGAATATAATTTCAGACTTCTAGAAAACTAACACTAATTTAAATTAACTCACATGTCATGTCTTTGTTCCCCTTCTACCGACACAGGGCTAGCCTAACTTCGTATCTCTCTCGTCTTGTTTGTTATCTCTTCTGGACTGATACTTCTGAAAGGTCGCTGCTGGCCTTCGTAAGCTTTATATAGACTGTTAAGCCTAAACACTCAACTTAGTCCGCGCGCGCCGTAATCGCGCTACTTAAATAACACTCGCGATATATTGCTTTAGGAATAGCGAAAACACAAATAAAACCTACAGCTATTTAATATAACACAATTCTACACCACAACTTAAATTTAAAGGCATTATTGTGGCCTTTTCATCAATCTTCCTTATCTCGTCAGAATTTTTACATACTAGGCGCACTTCTAAAATATGGGCGATAAATCTGCCTAGAAACAGGTAGGGGGCGGGCGTCTCCTTTTTGGCCCCATCACACATCTCCCTCCTGATTTTGTTGTCGTCCCGACAACATCACTCCCTCTGGCGCTTCAGTTGTAACCTCTCAGATCGTCTCGGGGCAGGACCCTCTATTGGCTGCAGGGCATACCAGCCTGGTTCGGGCATTAGACCATGCACGTCCTCCCCAGGATCTGTCTCATCTGGCGAAGCTGGTGCCTCAGGTAGGCCTAGTGTAGCATCTACCAGATTCGGAGAATCATCTTTGTCCTCACTTCGTTTTAGTTCGTGCGCCGCAACCCTCATCTTCAGATTTTCGTTGCTCGCTGGCCTTATCACATAAGGACCACCGCTTGCTTCTGGAATTGACGATACAATGAATTCGTCGTTGGACCACACGTCTTGT
The DNA here is from genome assembly GCA_024509875.1 of Oreohelix idahoensis. Classification (NCBI taxonomy): domain Eukaryota; kingdom Metazoa; phylum Mollusca; class Gastropoda; order Stylommatophora; family Oreohelicidae; genus Oreohelix; species Oreohelix idahoensis. Next base: position 56,949 of record JAMPIV010015435.1, read on the forward strand.
ATTTTGGCCCTGTCAGTGTAGTGCACTCTTTTCCGCACTCTTTCACCCACTCTCAATGGTGTGGGGCCTGGAAGCTGATTACTTCTCTCCCTCCTGTCAGCGGCCATTTTCTGCATTCTCTCTGCAGCTTTTTGGTGGGCTATGTGCAACCTCTCTAGGTGACCTTGCAGCCACTCGTCAGTTGTCTCCGGCTCTTCATCTGGGCGCGTGCCTATCATGAAGTCTAGAGGAAGCCTCGGTTCTCTGCCGAAGAGGAGGTAGTATGGTGAGTACCCTGTCGAAGAGTGGGGGGTAGAGTTGTAGACCATAACCACCTCCGCTAGATGCTCAGACCACCTTCGCTTCTGGTCGGCTGTCATGGGTCTCAGCAGATCATGCAACGTCTTGTTGAAGCGCTCGCACTGCCCGTTGCCTTTAGGATTGTAAGCTGTAGTGCGGCTCTTGTGGACTGATACTTCTGAAAGGTCGCTGCTGGCCTTCGTAAGCTTTATATAGACTGTTAAGCCTAAACACTCAACTTTGTCCGCGCGCGCCGTAATCGCGCTACTTAAATAACACTCGCGATATATTGCTTTAGGAATAGCGAAAACACAAATAAAACCTACAGCTATTTAATATAACACAATTCTACACCACAACTTAAATTTAAAGGCATTATTGTGGCCTTTTCATCAATCTTCCTTATCTCGTCAGAATTTTTACATACTAGGCGCACTTCTAAAATATGGGCGATAAATCTGCCTAGAAACAGGTAGGGGGCGGGCGTCTCCTTTTTGGCCCCATCACAGTTACAACAGGAAAGGTTTTATGACATGACACAGCTGGTACATATATATTGTTACAACAGGAAAGGTTTTATGACACGACACAGCTGGTACATATATATTGTTACAACAGGAAAGGTTTTATGACATGACACAGCTGGTACATATATATTGTTGCAACAGGAAATGTTTTATGACATGACACAGCTGGTACATATATATTGTTACAACAGGAAAGGTTCAAGGGAAAAGACATATAAGACGACTAAAAGAGGAGATACTGGATGTCGTAGATTTACGATAGGAGAATTAAGACTAGGTTTGGTCCCTTCTGAATAGGTTTGAATAGGTGATAGACTCAGTGAGAGTTAGTGAAAGGTAATAGAATTTCCACACACGTGAGATGATAGATTTTGATATAGTGGCTGTCTCTGAAAGCGAAGAGAATTCTTCTCTCTCTCACCTATCGTCTACAACAGTTGTTACAGCGTCAGACAGACTACACCAATATACATATTACGTATATTTCTATCACTCACAGGCACGCACATACACGTGACGACAGGTAAACACACAGACGTGGGAAAACTATAACAATGATATATATATTTAGAACGAGCTGACCAAACACTATTATTAAGTTCAAGAGCGATTTTAATATCAGGAAAAAATCGGCTCACAACATCAAAGAAAGTACATCAAGGAAAATACATATACACATAGTCATAAAAATTCAAGGAAATGTTGCAAGGATGATAGCCCCGTTATAGTGTTAACTCTAGGTTTAGCCCGGCCCCGTTAAGAGAACAGATGATGGCGCCAGAGTCACAGATACATAGGGTTTGGTTCTAAGAGTTTTCGTTGTTTTATCTCGTAATTATATGCACAGAGTTTGAAAAAAAAAAATCTGATTTAACCTAAGACAAAAACACAAGAACTCTAGCCTTAGCAACAAATTATGCAGATTGAAAAAAAAAAATAGGACAGCAACAGGGTGTCAAAGATATAATAGTGAAAATATCACTCAAACCAGCGTACACTCATTCATTCCGCCATGGCCTCTCATACATGTACTCACGACTTTGCTCGCTGCCTCTTGGAACACACTGATTTTAGATTTTCACACAGACTCAAAAAATGCAGTCTTCTGCCAAGAAGTCCCCAGTTCCAAAAGACGTATTTAACTCGGAGTCTCCGGGAACGACTACTTGGGTGTGCAAATTTGTTCAATGTCTGATTAAGTCACCTAACAATTATTCCAGGCGCGGGAGTTAGCAGAGCACAGTGTCAATAGCGTAGGTTTCTAGAAATGATGAATGTCAGGTCGGTGCCTTCCCTCAGTATAGGATTCACTTTAGTCACACCACAGATTTGTCCACAAAAAATATATATATCTAGTCGGGAAATGTTAGTTAATACTAGAAGTATTTCGCGCCACCAGGCAGAAAGATTACGTAGAGTTTTTCTAGAAGAAATTAAGATCTGGCTCCAAGGTCCAGTATTTATCATTACAGTCTTTGAGAACCCGTTATTGGGATATAGTATTTCTGGCTAACTCGGGTTGCATATGCACTGTTTAGACCAGTGGTACATAAGAAACCCACGTGGTTCAAAATAAGGACTGTCTATTTCTTCACAAGTATGGAAACTACTACTAGGTGCTGGTAAAGTTAGGGTCACCCCAAAACTTTCACTGTGTGGAGGAAAAATAACACATATAATATAATAAACAGAATCTGTACTGGTTATAACTTACATTTAAACTTGCAAGCAGAGAGCTTTGCTTATCATTTAAACTTCCCGTGACGTAAGTTATATTTAAAAATCAGCAATTCTCATGAATTAGGAACACGTGCGTATTCCGTCACCATTCATGAGGCTCGATTCTAGAGTTTATACGTTAGTTTAGAAAAATACACTCGACTGAGTATTAGCGGTTAAATTAAATTCATAAATAGCTACAATTGCCGTTATAAGCTAGAAATTTTAATTTTATTCTGCTTTCCACTGAATGCTTCCCTAGAAAATATAATAGCCTACCACTTTATTTCTCTTCTGCGCTAAAGAAATAGATTAAAATGAATTAAGCGATTAAACACTTTAACACTCACAAAATCTATATATCTATCATATTAATTACCTCAACCACAGAATTACAGGTAGTCGCACAACTTAAGAATAAAAATGCTGAAAATATTTCTGGAAGTCTAGAAGTTCGACAAATTGCCGAAACAAACTGAGATCTTCGCTAACAGCTATTCTGTTTACGAGCAACCTATCTACTGTGCGTCTATGAGCGAGAATGAAATTAAAGTTTCAAACTTGGCCAATATCTTTAAAATCGGACACAGGATCCTAATCTTATTTCGCCAAGCGAAATAGTCTCCCCCGTCCGTATAACACCTTCGTCCGCTTATCGCGTGACGTAACAGCCATCAGTGGCCGAGGGCTTGCATGAGTTGCAAATCTCAGACCACCGTCTGCAGTGCGGAGTGGATTTTCACGCTAAGCCGGGTTTTTCCTGACGAAAAACCTCATGCGTTTACTGAAATGCAGACTCTCTGTCTACTTTCCATGTCCCTCGGGTGAATTTTCACGCCCCAGGCCAGAGACCCTCAGACGAATGTCTAGCGAATGCTGTAAATTCACGCCTATCGTCCGACCAGCACGACTGACATGTACGCAATACCACCCAAGTGCGATTCTCAGTTTTAGAGAAAGGAAAACAGGTAAAGTTTGCGAATTATATGAAAATAATATTCGCAAAACGAATGGATGAAAAATATACAGGAAAAAGGAAATACAGAGATAATAAAAGAGAGAATTCGGGAGAAAGAATAGGAAGAAGATGTAGGAAATTAAATGAATATAAACCCTACGTGACAGAGCCTCCCCCCTTTAAGATATGGAAGCACTCCATGTCTACGTTATGGAGTTTAATTTCCTATAACCGTAGCTTCGGGGTGTCTGTCTTCTTCCCTCTCCTCTTCCCCCTCCATCTCTGTCCAATTCATACTCATGTCCACTCCTCAAAGTTTCCTTCCCCTGGAATGTCTCATATGCGCGCTTGAAAGAGCGTCGCCGCTTCTGACATTTTTGAAAGATTTCCTGTGATAGCGGTGGAATATCCCTGCCACTATCGTCATCTTCGTCAGTTTTGGCGATCGTCAGGAGATGGTCGGAGGTTGGCACTGGTTTTTCCAAGTATCTCTTTAAGAGATTTAAATGGAAAACCTTCTTCTTTCCTTCAATAGAGATCTGGTAGTTAGCCTTAGAAATCTTTTTCAGGACGGTAAACGGCCCTTGCCATCCGATCTTCAGTTGGTTGTTCTCGGTAGGGAGCAACACCAAAACTTTCTCTCCTGCTTCCAGTTCTCTCTCTTCCGCGACTTTCCTGTATCGGTTAGCGTGCTTGGTGCGTGCTCGCTTAAAGTTAGTCGTTGCTAGGTCCCACCCTAGTTTCAACCGTTCCTTTAAAACCGACACATATTTGCTTGCTGAGACAACTGTCTCATCCGCCTTCTCGTCTGTCAGAGACTGAAGTAAGGCTTCAAGCGGGCCCTTAATGGGTCTGCCGAATAAGAGTGTAGCTGGCGGAAATCCTGTGGAAGTATGAGGAGATTCTCTGTAGCCAAATAATGCTGCAGGAATACAGAGATCCCAATCTTCAGGTTTCACTTGTGCCAGCTTACTTAGCATCATGGTGAGGTTTCCATTAGCACGTTCCACGAGCCCATTTCCGGCCGGAGTATATGGCTTAGTGTGGATGTGCTGGGTCCTCAAGATCTTAACGATCTCATCCATCAACAGGTTTCGGTATGGAGATCCATTATCCGTCAACACTTGCTGAGGGAATCCCAACCGAGTGAAAATCTGCACGAGGGCTTCTGCGACATGCTTGGCATCTGCGCATGTTAGCGGGATAGCTTCTGCCCATAAAGTGCATGTATCGACTAAGGTCAGGATGAACCTGTTCCTTCTTTTAGTCCTTTCGAAAGGCCCTAAAATGTCGATCACAACCCGTTCGAATGGTGTTCCCATTATTGGCATTTCACCCATGTGGACTGGGGGTGTCCGTTGCTTGGGTGGTACACGTTGGCACTGGGCACAGGATTTGACGTACCTGATAATATCAGTATTCACTCCTGGCCACCAATAATGAGTGGTTATACGTTGGTTTGTGGCGTTCTGTCCCATATGTCCGCTAAAGGGAAGAGAGTGCCCCATTTCTAGGATTTGGCTTCTGTACTGTTTCGGTACTAGGAGCTGGTTGTAACCTTGGTCAGGCTTGCCCGTTCTCCGATAAAGTACGCCATCCTCAGAAAAAATGTCCCCGTGCTGTTTTGGTTCCTTCGCCATGGGCAGTTTCCTAAAGCAGGGTGCCAAAGTAGGATCCTTTTGTTGCGCTTCTTTAAGTTCCATAGGTAACAAATTAGGCGCAGGCTCTCGTTCCTTCTTGGTTTGCCCTCTTGTAGTTACTGCTGCCACAATCGGCTCTTCCGGTTTCCCAATACACACGTATCTCCCGCCGAGTATGACTGGGTAGATGGGATCATCCATAACAGCTGCTTTGATCATGCCTCTGACAAAATCAGAGTGTATCTCCACCAATGCAATGGGAAGCGCTGTAGGTGCATCACTCTTACGAACTCCACAAAGTTGGACGGTCTCTGCTGTCTCTTGACCGGGTTTGACCAGGTTTCTGGCAACAATGCAATCGTAAGAAAGCCCCGTGTCAAATAAGCAAGAAGTTTGAGAACCGTTCAAAGTAACAGTACCTCGCGTTGAGGGTCTATCCCCAACAGGTTGGGAATCACTGTCAATAATTCCGCCTTGCGAGACTGTCAATAAGCATCCGATGCGTTTAGGCTCGGTGTGCTCGGTCTGATCATATGTCCCGTGCTCGGGGGTTCTCCCTTTGCCACCTTGTCCTTTCTGGCTACGCTGCCATGTAGGGCGGTCGGGTTGATCAGACTGTTTGGGGTGGTTGGGGTACTTGTTCTTGTAGAACTTGGATTTTTCAGGAGGGGGGTTTTGAGGTCCAGTTTCTCTGTGGTTGTTTTGGTTAGAAGCCTGAGAAGATTGCTCTAGGTTATATTTTTTCGAAAATGCTCCTCTGTCGGTTTCCGCTTTGTGGCCGGTAGTTCAGCCAGCGCATTGTGATAACGCTCAGACTTTTCCAAAATGTCTTCAAGTTTTTCTGCCCCCTGCTCAGCGAGAAATCTCCGGGTATCAGCAGACAAAGTGTTCTTTATTTGTTCAGTTAGAACAAGTTCCTCAAGACCTTCATAGGTAGAGGGGAGCTGCGAAAGCTCAAGGCACTTTGTTAGATATCCCTTAAGACGAGATGAGAACTGGTGAAAAGTTTCAGAATTCTCTTTCCGGCTGTTGCGAAACAGTTGCAAAAACTTGCGAGCGTTCATTTCAAAGCGCTCCAGTAACGCTTTCTTCAACACATCGTAGTCGTCTTGTTGGCTACTTTCCAGCTTAGAATAAACATCATAAGCAGAACCTTTTAGGGCCTGGGAAAGTTTCATATTCCAACGCGACCTCTCTAACCCGTACAGAGTTGCAATTTTCTCAAATTTTTCTAACCATGTGTCAATCTTCTCATTTGGACAAGGAAAAGATTCAAGAGTGAAAGACATAGCATTTAGTTGAAGAGATTGAGTGTTAGCAGGGTCAGTTAAGGAAGAATGAGGAGAAGACTCTCCATTGCTGGAGGTAGAGGCAGCACCACGACTTTGGAATTCTAGAGTTTTAAGAGCCAACTCATGCTGTCTCTCTTCTCTCTCCTTCTCATGCTGTCTCTCCTTCTCTCTTTCCTCATGCTGCATCCTGCGAATTTCCATTTCCTCGTCCATCTTCTTCTGCTGTAAAAGACGTTCCTCCGCTTCTTTCCTCTCCGCTGCTTCTTTTTCCTCTTTAGCTTCAGCTGCTTTCCTCTCCGCATCATATCTCTCAAGTTCGTCTCTGACAAATGCTTTCGCTTCCTCTCCTTCCAGTCCCTCCTCTCTCGCTTCGTCCCTGAGGAGTTGTCTAAGCTTTGCCCTCTCGGCCATATTAGGTCAGTGACTGAGACTAGTGGAGAAAGAAAATAGGAAAAAGGATACACTGGTTCCTACCACTTACGAGAAAAAAATTACCAAAAAAAATCAAAAGATGATATATTTAACCCTGGGATACCTCCTCCAAAATAAAATCTAACTAGCGCTGCTATTATCGGCAATAAAGCACTCAATGCAAAACACGACTACGCCAAATAAATGGTAGTTAAGATTACAACTGAAAAATAAGTTGCTACAGTGGAAAAGCAAAAGAATATTGCAAAAATTAAAGAGAAAAATAATCCCTTAATTATAAAGTCCAGTATCACGTTCACCCCTGAAGACAGTTAGGGTAAGGGAGGCAATTAATCTGGACAAATAGTCCGAAATGCACTCCTTAGCTTTTGCTCAAACACCTACTTCTTCAAAACCCAGTGAATGTTATACACTCACTACTTTACCAGCGTTTAGTATTACAATCAGCAGTTAACATATATCCCGACAAAATCAACCTGTAACCAAAATGTATATTATTCAAAGATGCTGTGGAAAAAAAAAACTTATTAGTTTGTGTGGTCAGCATGCCCGTAAACAGGTCGCTAGTCTAGGGGGTAATTATTTTTAAAAGATACACAGTCACAAGACATCACACTCTTACTCTATATCAGAATACAGAATCTTAAGTTCAAAATCCAGATAGACGAGTCCACATTTGTCGTACTCGTCTTCCTATTCTAAGTTCAAAAAATCCTACGGACGAGAACCCATTTGTCGTATCGCCTTAGGATTTTGGGTTCAATTCCCGGTAACGAGCGACCATTTGTCGTAGATTTACGATAGGAGAATTAAGACTAGGTTTGGTCCCTTCTGAATAGGTTTGAATAGGTGATAGACTCAGTGAGAGTTAGTGAAAGGTAATAGAATTTCCACACACGTGAGATGATAGATTTTGATATAGTGGCTGTCTCTGAAAGCGAAAAGAATTCTTCTCTCTCTCACCTATCTTCTACAACAGTTGTTACAGCGTCAGACAGACTACACCAATATACATATTACGTATATTTCTATCACTCACAGGCACGCACATACACGTGACGACAGGTAAACACACAGACGTGGGAAAACTATAACAATGATATATATATTATCTAGAACGAGCTGACCAAACACTATTATTAAGTTCAAGAGCGATTTTAATATCAGGAAAAAATCGGCTCACAACATCAAAGAAAGTACATCAAGGAAAATACATATACACATAGTCATAAAAATTCAAGGAAATGTTGCAAGGATGATAGCCCCGTTATAGTGTTAACTCTAGGTTTAGCCCGGCCCCGTTAAGAGAACAGATGATGGCGCCAGAGTCACAGATACATAGGGTTTGAGTCTAAGAGTTTTCGTTGTTTTATCTCGTAATTATATGCACAGAGTTTGAAAAAAAAATCTGATTTAACCTAAGACAAAAACACAAGAACTCTAGCCTTAGCAACAAATTATGCAGATTGAAAAAAAAAATAGGACAGCAACAGGGTGTCAAAGATATAATAGTGAAAATATCACTCAAACCAGCGTACACTCATTCATTCCGCCATGGCCTCTCATACATGTACTCACGACTTTGCTCGCTGCCTCTTGGAACACACTGATTTTAGATTTTCACACAGACTCAAAAAATGCAGTCTTCTGCCAAGAAGTCCCCAGTTCCAAAAGACGTATTTAACTCGGAGTCTCCGGGAACGACTACTTGGGTGTGCAAATTTGTTCAATGTCTGATTAAGTCACCTAACAATTATTCCAGGCGCGGGAGTTAGCAGAGCACAGTGTCAATAGCGTAGGTTTCTAGAAATGATGAATGTCAGATCGGTGCCTTCCCTCAGTATAGGATTCACTTTAGTCACACCACAGATTTGTCCACAAAAAATATATATATCTAGTCGGGAAATGTTAGTTAATACTAGAAGTATTTCGCGCCACCAGGCAGAAAGATTACGTAGAGTTTTTCTAGAAGAAATTAAGATCTGGCTCCAAGGTCCAGTATTTATCATTACAGTCTTTGAAAACCCGTTATTGGGATATAGTATTTCTGGCTAACTCGGGTTGCATATGCACTGTTTAGACCAGTGGTACTTAAGAAACCCACGTGGTTCAAAATAAGGACTGTCTATTTCTTCACAAGTATGGAAACTACTACTAGGTGCTGGTAAAGTTAGGGTCACCCCAAAACTTTCACTGTGTGGAGGAAAAATAACACATATAATATAATAAACAGAATCTGTACTGGTTATAACTTACATTTAAACTTGCAAGCAGAGAGCTTTGCTTATCATTTAAACTTCCCGTGACGTAAGTTATATTTAAAAATCAGCAATTCTCATGAATTAGGAACACGTGCGTATTCCGTCACCATTCATGAGGCTCGATTCTAGAGTTTATACGTTAGTTTAGAAAAATACACTCGACTGAGTATTAGCGGTTAAATTAAATTCATAAATAGCTACAATTGCCGTTATAAGCTAGAAATTTTAATTTTTATTCTGCTTTCCACTGAATGCTTCCCTAGAAAATATAATAGCCTACCACTTTATTTCTCTTCTGCGCTAAAGAAATAGATTAAAATGAATTAAGCGATTAAACACTTTAACACTCACAAAATCTATATATCTATCATATTAATTACCTCAACCACAGAATTACAGGTAGTCGCACAACTTAAGAATAAAAATGCTGAAAATATTTCTGGAAGTCTAGAAGTTCGACAAATTGCCGAAACAAACTGAGATCTTCGCTAACAGCTATTCTGTTTACGAGCAACCTATCTACTGTGAGTCTATGAGCGAGAATGAAATTAAAGTTTCAAACTTGGCCAATATCTTTAAAATCGGACACAGGATCCTAATCTTATTTCGCCAAGCGAAATAGTCTCCCCCGTCCGTATAACACCTTCGTCCGCTTATCGCGTGACGTAACAGCCATCAGTGGCCGAGGGCTTGCATGAGTTGCAAATCTCAGACCACCGTCTGCAGTGCGGAGTGGATTTTCACGCTAAGCCGGGTTTTTCCTGACGAAAAACCTCATGCGTTTACTGAAATGCAGACTCTCTGTCTACTTTCCATGTCCCTCGGGTGAATTTTCACGCCCCAGGCCAGAGACCCTCAGACGAATGTCTAGCGAATGCTGTAAATTCACGCCTATCGTCCGACCAGCGCGACTGACATGTACGCAATACCACCCAAGTGCGATTCTCAGTTTTAGAGAAAGGAAAACAGGTAAAGTTTGCGAATTATATGAAAATAATATTCGCAAAACGAATGGATGAAAAATATACAGGAAAAAGGAAATACAGAGATAATAAAAGAGAGAATTCGGGTGAAAGAATAGGAAGAAGATGTAGGAAATTAAATGAATATAAACCCTACGTGACACTGGATAGTTTGGCATCACTACATGGAAAGTAATCAATAACAGAATTTATAAACTCAATAGAAATTGCAAGAAGTCGAGAGACGTGATCACCTACACCACCAGCATGGTACTTGAAGAAAAAAGAAAAATAAGAAGACACATTTATGATTACTAGTACTACATCTTTGATGAATGTTTGACATTTCTTATCATCTATAACGTAATATTTACAGCAAATATCACAGATCAGTTCCGTATGGTGAGCACACAAATACAAACACACTCTGACGCCACTGACAGACAACTTGCTGACATAAAAGGCCAACTCTCCAGGATTGAGACCCTTCTTAGTTTACCAGTTCAGGTGAGATACTTTGACAAGTTTCCTTAGACAGCGTGACTTAATAATCACACATACTTACTTACTTACTTACTTGGTCGTTCCCCTTCTACCGTGAGGTAAAAAAACAAACAAACGTAAAAACTGAAAACCAGCAAAGTAACAATATAATTCAACTAATCTGAGCTAAAGAGGGACAGGAGCTATGGTGGAATGTTATTTTACAGAAATAAATGCACGGTTTTAATGAAATTCACACGGTTAACTCACAATAATAACACCTATGTATACCATTACATTTTAAGGCATAAATACAGTTGGTTGCCATGGAATCTGCGGTCATATTGTATTTCAATATTATATTAAAACTCACTAATGCTTTTTAAATTGTTGAGTTACGTGCACCACATTTAAAACAAAAGCTCATTATTGTATTTTACAACTTCTATCAGATTAATTTTTTTTAATTTACTCCTTCTGGGGCTCAAAGTGAGGTCTATTGACCTTATTTTGTACAAAGTTTAAATTATGTGTGATACCGCCCCTGGCTAAGACGCTTTGATCTTAGCCAAAAGGATTCTATCAGATTTAATGTTTTTCAAACCTTAGTTAATTCCCAGATTTTGAGCTTTAAGCAAAATGTATTTTTAACAGTTGTCTTTTATATTTCTGTGACCGACATGATGAACATAGTAGTTTCTGTATGTATAACAGTTGTCTTTTATATTTCTGTGACCGTCATGATGAACGTAGCAGTTTCTGTATGTATAACAGTTGTCTTTTATATTTCTGTGACCGTCATGATGAACATTGTAGTGTCTGTATGTATAACAGTTGTCTTTTATATTTCAAAGTTTCGTCAACTCCTTGTTTTTTCCTTTGTGTATACGACATTCTCTTGTTACAATAATACTTTAAGCCTTCCTTGTTTACATTGTACACTAGGCACTTTTTAGACTGTACACAATGTGCTTTTTTAGACTGTACACAAGGTGCTTTATTAGACTGTACAAAATGTGCTTTTTAACACTGTACACAACGTGCTTTTTTCACTGTACACAAGGTGCTTTTTTACACTGTACACAAGGTGTTTTTTTACACTGTACACAAGGTGCTTTCTTAGACTATACACAAGGTGCTTTTTTCTTTCTGTCACTTTTACATTAGTTTTACGTATTTGTTTTAATAAAGTTTCCTTTTTCTACAAACGTGTTTTAATACTCCTTTAGAAATGAAAACAAATAAAGGCCAACATCAAAATAAGAATTTTCAACTGAAATGTCACGTGAGTCGCATTATATAGTTGTAGAACATGGATAACAACAAAATAACAACCATGAAGATGCAGACTTTTGTAGATGGGCGCGTGCATAGAACAAGATTAAACTGGTACAAGATGTGGAGCTGATGACGTAGACAAGTGCCATGGAACAAGAGATTAGAAGAAGACGCTAGCGATGGATTGGACACACGTTGAGGAAACCTGCTGACAGAATTTCCAGGGTAACAGAAGTAGAGACTGGACAAAGAAAACATGGAGAAGAGATATGGCGACACATGAAAGTGAATATAACAGTGATATTAAAATAAGAATACAAAAGGCTACATGGTCTTTATTAGCATTGGGAAATGTACGGAGAAATCAACACAAAAATCGAATAATGAGTTATACATGGACAGCCTTAGACGTGATGGCACTCTACAGAAGAGCACGTCAGGTATTTGTTCAAGTCCTATGCTTGTTTGGGAGCTATGATATTGCTTGATTGTTTCATGTCTCTTTGTGTGCACTTCCGCTTATTGTTATTGTTCTTTTTGCGTTTATTGATCATCTATCATTGGCTGCTACAACTGACATTACTACACAAACTGACATTGCTACAAAAACTAATATTAGAACAACAATTGAAATTACAACACAGACTTACATTACTACAACAACTGACATTACAACAACCCATTGCATAACTACAACTGGCATAACTACGACAACTAACATTATTACAACACTTGACATTACTAAAATAAATGATATTGCTGCAAAAGCTGACATTACTACAAAAACTGACTTGAATACAACAACTGACATTGCTACACTAGAACAACTGACATTACTACAACAACGGGCATTACTACAACAACTGACATTACTACAACAACAGACATTACTACAACAATTGAAATTACTACAACAACTACTAATGCTGACATTACTTGTATTTATATATGTTGTGACCGTATGGCCTACTACGTCGTTTTAGCAGGGTAAGGCTAGGATAAGAATACTTAAGCAAGATTCAAACACTAGGTATTTGACTGCGACTGCTAGTGTAAAATAAACACTAGTCACAAACATATGACGTAATTCAATCATGGTGTACATGAAATGACGTCATTAAACCTAGAATAGAATCCATACAAATTAGAACGGAAGCCTATTATTGTTGATTTACTAAGAGACTAGCAGTAGCAGTTACACCATCTCGTAGGACCTATTTCTTCTTGATTTTTGTATTGCTGGTTTTGTACACGTCTGATGAATAAGTAATCCATGAACCAGAATGAAATTGCCAGAGAATTCAACCACTAAATAAAGATATTTCAATAAGACGAGAATGGACTTATAACTTGAACTCCAATTGGAAGTTTTTGTTTGACGTCAGGTTATCGGAAAGGAGTACATTATTTTCTACGATCAAACAACCAAAACATCAACATATACGAGTCTCCCAAAAACTGCCTGGGTTTTACAAGTCACTTCTGTAACCACCATCCCTGGCGGTAGCCAGTTACACAACAGAATCCCCACTTTTTTTACCCTGTCACAATGTGCTGCAATTGTCTCAGAAGTAGTTCTGTGTGTTGAATGTATTACCATGTGAATCTTGTGATACAAAATCGAGTGGATCAATCAACAGGTGAATCAATCAATCAATCTATCTATCTATCTATCTATCAATCAATCTATCTATCTATCTATCTATCTATCTATCTATCTATCTATCTATCTATCTATCTATCTATCTATCTATCTATCTATCTATCTATCTATCTATCTATCTATCTATCTTTCTTTCTTTCTTTCTTTCTATCAATCTATCAATTTATCAATCTATCAATCAATCAATCAATCAATATATCTATCTATCTATCTATCTATCTATCTATCTATCTATCTATCTATCTATCTATCTATCTATCTATCTATCTATCTATCTATCTATCTATCTATCTATCTATCTATCTATCTATCTAACCATCTATCCATCTATCCATCTAATCTATGTATTCTAATATAATCTAATGTATTTTATCTAATCTAATCTGTATGTCCGTGTGTCTGTCTATGTGTCTGTCTGTGTGTCTGTGTATCTATCTATCTATCTATCTATCTATCTATCTATCTATCTATCTATCTATCTATCTATCTATCTATCTATCTATCTATCTATCTATCTATCTATCTATCTATCTATCAATCTATCTATCTATCTATCTATCTATCTATCTATCTATCTATCTATCTATCTATCTATCTATCTATCTATCTATCTATCTATCTATCTATCTATCTATCTATCTATCTATCTATCTATCTATCTATCTATCAGAACTATTTATCGTGGATAACATGCCACTGGTTCACCACTGCAGTGTAGATTTATAATAACAAATAAGGCTCGTTCTTCCAAAGGTACGACCACACAACAATAGCTGACATAAGAAATAAAGACCTTTCACAGGAACTTCCTTTTAATCATATGCACACTACAACAAGGCATCGCACGGCCAATAAACACATCAAATGCAATAATGAACGACCATTAAAAACTTGCCTTGGGAGCTTAAACTGTCAGCATCATACAAGGTACATGACAGTATGACTTGTACTGAAACACTGCAATGAATATCGCTCAGCATGAGTGGCAAAAACTGTGACAATGATATATTCAAATCATTGACTACTTATAATCTACGGCCTGAAAATAATATCTACTAGATATTACACTGTTCTAGAATTATCACCTAATTACCAACAAGGACCGAAATATGGCAAGCTCTCCCTAATAACCCACACTATGAACCGCACATCAAACTTGGTGGTAAATGGACGTATATACGTCTTGTCAGGACCAAGGCTAGTCTCTCACTAATAATCATTGCGCCTTTTTCTCCCGTCTTCCGGTGGTCACGTGACACACCCGTTCGCCTCGACTCGGCGTTGACCAGCCGACTTTACGCCGCGCACATTACATACGATGCACTGCGGAATAGCCCGGTGACATCCACCCCCCCCCCCCTTTTAATAAAGAAAACGAAGTTTTCTTCCATCCGGAGTAAGCTTCGCCTGAACCCCTGTAGGATTCCTGGCGAACATGTGTCACTACCAGCATATCCTCACATGAACAGAGAGTGCCATAGTTCTCCACTGTCATTGTCAATACTACATTTCCAACCATCCAAACACAAGACAAAATTAGTATTTAGTAGGTTATACTAGGTTCTGGCAGTCGTGAAAAATGACAACGACTGTCCTCCACTGGTTATCCATAACACAGTGCGCTGGACACTACTAGTAACTCTAACAAATGCATTCGTTACACTTAATCCCTAGATAACACTAACAGACTTTCGTCACCAGATTTACACATACATTAAATTGCCTTTATGACGCTAAAATACGTATAGCATTTTACATAAACATGACCGTAACATTAGGACAATCATCTCCTTAGTCACCTTCACTGCATTATAAAGCAGCACAGGACAACTTATATTTTATCAGAACAGAACTGGTGGCGTGGATCATACTTTACTGTTTGGTTCGCGTTAACCGACACACCCTACTCAACGTTATTGCTGGACTATCAGCAGGTGGTTATGAAACAACGACACGTGCTTCCACCTGACTGCATCACTCGTACCCCATTTACTCGCGAATTTCACTCGTGCATCCTTGGTATTGTCACGCAATTACAATACCTCAACGAACTTAACCGGCTCGACCTCATTAAACGCACGTCTGAGTGTGCGCCAGCTAGCACTCGGGGGATATTGCGTACCCATACCTTGCGGTCACCAGCTATTAGGCCCTCAAATATGCCTCTACTGTTCCTATTCATGCCCCTCGGCATTGGACTGTGAGTCTCAATGGGCACCTGCAGCGAACTCTGTCTCAGATGAACTTTCTTCTCTTGTGGTGATACCTCGACCACCTAATCGTCCGCTCCGGGAGTTCGGTGTTGCTGAGACTTCGACTCAGCCCCTCCCGTGGAGTTATGCACTCCCTGTACATTTCCGACGATCAGATCAGCGACTGGATTATCGAGGACGAACTCGTTCACTTTACCTGACAGGAACGGGGTGTCCACATTAATACAAGCCTGGGGGAAAGACTCGACTTTGCCCAAACGTGGTACACTTTACAGTTTTGCCTGTGAGACAAGATTCGTCGATACATGAAAGACGTACACCGACTGTAGTGCATCCAATGTCCCTCAACACCGAGACTGCTTTATTCTCCACCACACCTTTGTAAAGTGCGACCTTGCGAGTCTCATGGACCGCTGACAGACATGGTACCACATGCCCACATTGCAACACTATATTCTCGTATGAGTTAAATAGAGGTCGACACCTCGCACATTCCTCGCTGTTGACTGTGTCCAACACAACCACAGAAATAGCGTGTTTAATTGGGATAGGACATATGTCAGCATAATGACCCCTGCCATTACAATTGGAACATCTTCGTTCCCTTTTTGACTCATTGATGGGGCTGTTAGCGTGTACAGACCTCGCATCGGAGTCGGAAGATCGACTCTCTTGTCGTGAAACATTCTAAATCCACATATATAAATTAAAAAGTAAATGTAAAGCCTAACACATAAATTCAATAAAAGGAAAGAGAAATGGTAAAAGTACAGTGCTGTCACAATGGCGTACAAAAATCCCCCTTGTTTTCTACTTCGTCTGCAAATTGTAACGTTTCACGTTGATAGTAAAGCCTACTGCATCACTAAACGCTTTCTACAATAAAACGTGTACTGTGTTTCTAAGAAAACCTTAAGCTAGGCACACTGCGTAATGACCTAAATTAATACTTCCATTAATTTCATTTTATACACTACGTTAACATAAACGGAAGGACAGATGGAATAAGGATAGAGAGAGAGGGAGGGCTGAAAGCAGGAACGCATGCAACACTAACACGCGTCTCGCGATATACAATTAATGCCACCCTCCCCGCGCGAAAGGCCAGAAGCACTAACTTTTTTTCAAATAGACAGTGATAAAAAAACACTACCCATACGAGAGTTAGGTTTAAAAACCTGAAAAATGCTTATTAGGAAACATGACATTATACTGTTTTATGTCTGAAAGCCTGACAGTACCCAGACACCACATCGTATCGAAGTGAACGGGAGGTAGAAGAAAATGCATATTTTGAACGCAGCCCCTTAGCCCCATTAAACGTATATATTTGGGTTCCTTAGGACTTGCTGACAAAGAATATGTTAAGTGTTACGCAAATAGTCTAGGAATTAACAAATTATAGCCAAAAGAAAATAGTGAGGGTGTCAGACAACACCAAATAATAATCGCACAGTGGCATGTTTTGAAACCACTATTTTACGGGAAATGGGCCACCATGTAAAATCCTATTTGATTGGATAGAAGTAAATGTAAGGCTAAACACGATTAGTCGGACTACAAATACTAATTCTTTGTTGTTAGGGGAAACGGTAGTAAGGGTACTTTTTTTGAAAAGCTGTGTAAACATGGCCCGATTGGTTAGACCCGCCAATATAGTCAATTAGGAGCGTCAGTTCAGTGCCACATTTTAAAATAAACTTACTAAGAAACAGTGCTTTGCGATCCAGATCATATTTTTCTAAACAAAAGTCTGGGACAGAGGGAGATCGGAATTTGTGCCATTATTCATCGCCAGTCAACGTATTTGTGTATTATTTCCATGAATTGTGGTAAGCTTGACATATTCGATATCTTTTTAATGAAAATTGAATGTAAATTGATAATTTATGTCTGTATATGTATGTGGTTCAGTAGCAAACATGAGGCAAGGCCTAGATAGTGCTCCAACCTGAACAGGACGTGTCGGAGAAAAGTAAAACTGCCTGGAATTGCCAAACAGTACACTGACACCTATCTTATTGACTAGAAGAAATAATGCTGGAATTGCAGAGGCGTAGTAACCATTAGGGAGGAGTATACTGGTGTAAATTGTTTCAGATGAAGCTAGCAGTTGGCCTACCGCTCTGAACTCAGTGTTTGTTATGTATTGTGTTCAGTGTGGAAATAGATTATAAATTAGATCTGAAGTAGGAGGTACAACCTTCTTGTTTCAGGGACGGTGGTCCTAAGTTACTGAAGTAGCACCTGGTCTGAGTTTTGCTGAATCCAGAGGCTGACAGCATACTCCTTGGTCCAGATAGCGACCAGTGAGGTGTCTCTAGAACACAGTGAAGCAATCGAGCAGAGGAGTCTTTTCCTGCCGCCATCGCGAAAGATAAGCTTCTGTGGCCAGAGTAGCTCAACATTATGTGCCCCCCTCAAAAATTGACATTTTATTAAACACAGAGGGACAATTAATTGGTTCAAATGACAGGAACTGTGAACTTTTCCCAATACTATTTCCACGATAATCAAACACTTGAAGTCATGATGAAAAACAACAACCAAGCTTGAACAAAACCAGTATTACCTCATATTACTACTTCACAAATTACACACATAGAATAATAATAATAAAATATGTCAATACAAAGTTCATATATATAAACTGTGTACATACTACTTGTAATTACATTTGATTGTGATTCCTGGTTCACTGTGTAGTTGAATCAGGATACCCATTATTGAACGAATTCATACATATATTTTTAAACTTAAACACTTGACTCATTTAAGATAGTCTTATAGAGTGTTATATGTGTGTGAGTGTCACAGTGTTGTAAAGTGTTGTGGAATAAATTAAATTGTTTATCTGTCTGTTGTTGTTGTGACTTACACTTCATCATTTTCATAACCCTAGACATTTAACGTAGTCATCACAATATTCCAGAATAATTCTGACTGAGGTATAAATGTGGTAGCAAGTAAGGTCATCTGTAATACACCACACTTATTAGATACAGATACCTTCACAGCTGATCTCAGTCAGTACACTAAGTCCCCTATAAATATTTATAACATCCCACTTTACCACATCTCTGAGGATCTACTCCTCCGCTTACCCTGTTTCTCTTTATAGTGCCTATCTTCCTTTCGAGACTCCTCAACGCGCACTTGTTTACGCGTTAGACGCTCTACTCCAACACTTTCGCTACCTGAATGATGGTTGTTCCACCTCGGCAGGAACCTCTGACGCGTTCTAAAATTACCATAGTTGCCTCTGAATGGCTGATAGGGCCGCGGTGACCTATTGCGTTTCTGTTCTTCGCAGCTATCTGCACCGTCTGACTGATTTTTCGAAGTTGGCGCTGCACTTTGCCGACCCCTGCAACTAAAGCGTCTGAAAGACCAGAAAGATGGATGGGTTTGCCCGGATGGGCAAGGATATAATGGTGCCCCAATTGGGTCATAGAATCAATATTTTTAGGTTTTCGTTCCTAAATAAATTTTACCAACTCAGTGGAACAAGACGACAACACCTTGTCCCGTAGAATTAGATCAATCAGGCCTTTAAAGTCCTTTGGAATTCCTTCCAACTCGATCCATCTATTTAGCACAAGCTTGATCTTTGAGATGAAGACCTCGAAGTCCTGGTCTGCACTTGGCATACCCGTCAGCCGTCTAACAAAACTTCCGGAGCAACCGATCCTTCACCTAGACGTAATCCGCCCGCTCTTCCAGCGGGAAACTATAAAAAGTCTCCATCGCAGGCCTCACTAGCAAAGAAGATAACATAGATGATCACATGTCTATGTCAGCCTAACAGGCCACGCATACGGCTTTGAACCTCTCAAGGAAAATCTAAACTGTCAATTTTTTCGTTAAAATTTGGCAACGCATCCTAAAAGGACGATGGGACTCCTTCGGAGTCGAGTTCTGACGACTCGTACTCACTTCTAATCTCTTAATTGTATTTCCTTATCTATCCTCATTCTTGCCATCTCTAATTCTAA
Organism: Oreohelix idahoensis; assembly: GCA_024509875.1. Taxonomy (NCBI): domain Eukaryota; kingdom Metazoa; phylum Mollusca; class Gastropoda; order Stylommatophora; family Oreohelicidae; genus Oreohelix; species Oreohelix idahoensis. The sequence continues at coordinate 76,651 of JAMPIV010015435.1, forward strand.
CGCTATATTTTCTTTCATTTCCTTTCTTGAAATTCTTAATCTTCTTTCATCTTCTTTTCTTGAAATTCGAACTCTGCTTTCTTGAGTTCTTGTTCCTCGGCACGGAAATCTCTTAAGGCATCGTGATTCTCTTTTGCATGGAATTCTGCCTTGGCATAATCCATTAGTTCTTTTCCCGTGTACCAACATGCTTTGCCTATCCGAGTGAAAATGTCAAAGTCCATGATGTACACTCGCAATACTCAATACTATCTATGACTGTGCTTCTTTTGCTATAGATTCTTACTATGCAACTACTCAATCATATGTACTATAGACACCTCACGTATATCAATATAAAATTATCTGCTTACAAAGTATGCAGTAATGACATATAAATAACAATCTCACTACTCACAATGCAATCACATGTATTTGTATATATATATATATATATATATATATATATATATATATATATATATATATATATATATATATATATATATATATATATATATATATATATATATATAATGCACTTCCACCCACAATTCAGAGTAACCTCTCTCTGCCACTTGGCTAATGTCTCCTCACTCTCTATGTTTGGTCGTTTCAACCACTTAGACTCTGCAATACAATTGAAAAGAAACATACTATAGTCGATAGTTTTATCTCACCAGCTGATTATACCTCTTGGTGCTATACCACCTCACAACTGTAAGAAGCACCGACACACAAATTGAACAGTAAGTTAGCTTTTACCCCACAGTGTCTTACTAGCACCACCCTTGTGCTGTACTCTGACAGTATGTCTACTCTGTGTGTTTATACATGGCAAAAAATGACCATTCCAGAGATGATAAGACACACACTAAACAAAACAATAACTACTAGTCACGAGGAATAAGATGACAGACTGAGTATGAGCAGAGATAGACTGATATATATGATGCGTGACAGGTAACGCAATAAAACAAGGGATACCTGTTAACGTATTTACAAGATAGCAAGAAGGAAAGGGAGATGACACCACTTAAACATGACAAAAGAATTACTGAGTGTATAGGACACTGTATTACAAACAACACTAGCACATCAAACAAGTACTGAGCTTGGTTTGTTAAGTAGGGCAGCCGAAAAACTCGAGGAAGAAGAAAAACAAAACGAGAACAAAACACAAAAAAGAACAAAAATTACAACAAATCAATCTACACAAATAATCTCACTATAACTTAACTGACAATCAAGCGATGCCTCTCCACGTAGCTCCTCAAATACCGATGAAAGTAGATGAAACAGCACGAACTAAGTTCTACAGACTTGAAAACGTTCACACAGTAACAAGGTTCTCCACGGTGTTATTCCAATACAGTCCACAGCAGGAATAACGCCCGTAAATCCAATAATTTTCAGACTTCTTCACTAATCTCTGTGCATTCAAATAACAATGCTGTCCTGTGATACGGTGATAATATATCATCACAGTTCCATTCACTACGTAACTTAGGAGGACACAACAGTCTTCACTTGTCCACCGTATCTTCTAAGATCCCAAAGTCCACACTGGGTGGATCTCGGTACCCCGACGAACAGTGATTGCAACTCAGAGCTGGATTCCAGTGGTACTGAACACCACGGCGCAGACGGATAAATCACTTCCCAACAAGCAAGTAGTCCCAGCACACAGGGACGTTGACTACCCCCACAGCGCAGGTTGGCTGCATTACATTGACACAATCTATTGTTACAGCACGGGTTGGCTGCAGCGCACAAACACAGTCTATTGCTACAGCACGGGTTGGCTGCAGCGCCTGAACACACGATGTCGCTACAGCACGGGTTGGCTGCAGCACATGAATGCTGGCAGGTAGATTGTGGCAGGAATTATAATAGGCTGGGGAGCCGCGCTAGCGTAGTGGTTACAACACCGCTCTGGCGACCAGGTGATACAGGATCAAACCCGGGCGACGGCATTTGAGGATTTTTCGTCGACCGGGATTTGGACTGGATTAACTCGAGACCTGGCGAGGACATTTGAAGAGTGTCGTCGATCAGGGACTGGCGGCTCCTGAGCCGACCCAGCTGCAATGGGTACCTCCGAAATCGGCGAGTATTTGCCTGAATGGCGAGGGACACCTGTCTCTGTACAAGAAATAAAGGGATACTCACGTAAAATCAATGTCAGGTTTGACATAAAATAATAACCTGAGATTTCGCCTCGAGTATTAGCGGGCGAACGCAAAAAAAAAAAAAAAAAAAATAATAGGCTGGATTTGTGTGGCCTACACCAAAACGTCCTAACATTTGTAGTCCTAGGTAAATTTAAAAGTTTACAAAGGCAATCCACAAAAGACCCTAACGCCTCTAAGGCAACACTCAAAGTCACGCTGTATCAACCGGGATAGCGCGACAACCGAAGTGGTCTCCCCGCTCTGTTGAACATGTAACTTTACTCCGCAGGGAGCAAGGAGTGTTACCAAGAAACCGTGGAGTATACCTTGTAATATGTCTACTTATTCAGCCCGACAATTCACACCTGACTGCCCTACCATTGCTAAAAGCAGAACAACTTATGAACAAGGACCTGAAACACAACACTGCACTTTACCAGCTATCCAAACACATCGAACACCATAAATATCAAAACTCAGCTGTATAGGCAACGCTAACCTTTCATTGTGCCCTATATCCAAACTGGGTCAAATACCGCTACGGGTCGCCTCTCTGAATGTAAATAACTCACTGATACTGTATAACCAAAACGTACTGTCGTGAACGCTGGAAAATCTGAAATGAACACAATGCTGCTATAAACCCTGATATGTGTGCATCACAACTACTAGAATCTATTGTGTAAAATATAATCCACACGGCCTTTAGGCTTACAAAAGAACCGAATACAGCCCTCAGCCGTCAAATATAATAATGTACAATATTGGCCCCACGGACTCTAAAACATCGGACAGGAACTCACCAGCTGTCAGAACTATTTATCGTGGATAACACCCCACTGGTTCACCACTGCAGTGTGGATTTATAATAACAATAAAGGCTCGTTCTTCCAAAGGTACGACCACACAACAATGGCTGACATAAGTGTTACATTGTGGTTTGGTGTGTATAAGAGAGATTGGTTAGAGATCGTGCTGATTTGACATGGAACGCACTGGGTGTCCAAAAACAGTGCATCAAAGGAATTCATTTGACAACGATCATCGGGGCTTGGTCCACAGACAAAAATGGTACATTTATTAACGAAGCATCACATCAGTTCATGGCAATCATAGAATACATACATAGCATCAGTCTCCTATAGTCTATAATTCATCGTCGCATGTTTGGCATGTATACTAGAGATGCCGGCAACCGGTTTTCATCCAAGTAGTGATAAACAAGATATGGCGATAGTAATATATTAAACTGACTCTCGTAAATTCCTCTTCATCAAAATACTCATCTAAGTTGAAAGCTCAAATTCTGCATCATGTAGAATATAAAGTGGCGACCTTCGAAATATTTTAAGCCACGTAGGAGATCTGTAATCTTCAATAACTTGAGAGCAGAATATCCACGTCTTACTCAGACGGATTCAAACAACGTAAGGCCAAGAAAGACCGTAGGTAAATATAAAGCCTAACAAATAAAATTAATAAAGAGAAGAGCAATGGGAAAATAACAGTGCTGTCACAAAGAATGTACTCGAAATCCCCCTTGTTTTCTGCTTCGTCTGCAAATTGTAACGCTTTCACGTTGATATAAAAGCTTACTGTATTATTACCCGCCTTCTTCAATGAAACGTGTGCTGCATTTCTAAGAAAAACATTGAGACGTACTGCGTAATGACCTAAATTAATCCTAACATTAATTATACTGCGTTACCAAAACGAACGAACAGATGGACAAAAGGATAAAGAGAGAGAGGAGGGCTGAAAATCAGGAACGCATGCAACACGCGTCGCGCGATACACAAATGCTGCCATCACGCGTGTAAGTCTACATGCACTAATTTTTTTTCAGACGGACAGTGATAAAATACACTACCCTTTCCCAGAGTTAGGTTTATAAATCATAAAAAACTCTTATTAGAAAAGATAACATTAGATGGGTTTACGGTTGAAAACATAACAGTACCCAGACAGCACATCTTCCAAACAGGAGGTAGAAGAAATTGCATATTTTGAATGCAGCCACGTAGCTCCTTTAAATTTGTATTTTTGGGTTCCTTAGGGCTTGCTGACAAATAATATGTAAAACGTTACGCAAATAGTCCAGGAATTAATAAATTATACCCAAAATAAAATATTGGGGGTGCCTGACAGCATAAAATCATTTCTGCTCATAAGATTTTTTTTTAACGTGTTTGAAAAAAATTTACGTTACAGAAATAGCCTACCATGTAAACTCCAAATTGATTGGAGCGCAACAAATGAAAGCCTAACCACGATTGGTCGGGCTATAAATACTATCTTGGTTGTTAGGGGAAACGGGGAAAGGTAACATTTTTTCAAACACTTGTCGAAACGGGGCTCATTGGTCAGACTCGCTGATATACACACTTGGGAGCGTTAGTTCGAAACCACTTGTTTAAATAAGATTGATAAAGCATCAGTGCGTTGAAGCCAGCTTATATTTGGCTAAATAAAAGCCTGGAAGATAAGCAGATGGGAATTTGTGCCAGTTTGTGCCAGAATTCATTGCTAATCAACGTATCTGTGTTTATTCGTATGAATTGTGGTAAGCTTGAACCATTCAATATCTTTTAATGAAAATTGAATGTGAATTGTTGATTTATGCCTGTATATATATGTGTAGTTCAGTGGCTAACGTGAGGTAAAGCCTGTAATGCTCCAGCCTGAACAGAGGGTGTCGGAGAGAAGTAAAACGGCATGGAATGGCCAAACAGTACACTGACACCTGGATGATTGAATAGAAAGAAATAATGCTGGAATTGCAGAGGCGTAGTAACCATTAAGAAGGGTAATACTGGAATAAAGTATTTCAAATGAAGCTGACAGTTGGCCTAATGCTCTGAACTCAATGTTTGTGCTGTGTTGTGATCAGTGTAACAAGAGAGTTTAAGTTAGTTATGAAGTAGAAGGTACATCCTTCTTGATTTCAGGGACAGTGGTCTTGATGGTAGTGAGCAGCACCTGGTCAGAGCTTTGCTGAATCCAGAGTCGGACAGCATACTCCTTGGTCTTTTAGCTATCAGTGAGGTGTCTCCAGAGCCCAGAGGAGAATTCGAGCAGAGGAGTCCTTTCCTGCCGCCATCACGCCAGATAAGCGAATTGGCCAGCTGAGCTCAACATTATGTCCCCTCATCTTGAAATGACTTTGTAAAAATAATATTAAGAGGGGAAATTAATTGTCTTCATATCAGGAACTGAGAACATCTCCAATACTATTTTCCTTAAGACAAACTATTGAAGTCATGATGACAACTACCAACAGAGCTTGAACAAAACAAAACCAGTATTACCTCATACTACTATTACACAACTGACACACATAGGATATTTTTAATAATATATGTCACTCCCAGATTCATATTAATACATTCTGTACATAACTTGTAATTAACATTGATTGTGATTCCTGGTTCCTTTGTATTTGAATCAGGACACATACACATTTATGACAGTAATGAATACATATTGTTAATTGAAAAGTTACGAGTGACTTCTTTAAGATATTCTCATAGAGTGTTATATGTATGTGAGTGTCACAGTGTTGTCAAGAGTAGTGGATTAAATTAAATTGTTTATCTGTCTGTTGTTGTGACTTACACTTCACCATACTCATAACCTAGACACATAACGTAGCATCACACTATTCCAGAATAATTCTGACTGAGATATATAGATATGTGGTAGCAAGTAAGGTTATCTATAATACACTACTCTTAATAGATATAGATACCTTCACAGCTGATCTCAGTCAGTACACTAAGTTCCCTATAAGTATTTATAACATCCCACTTCACCACATATATTGGGGTCTCGCTCTTGGGATTTTGAATCTTTAACTATTAAAAATATTGGGGGTAATTCACTTCAGGGAATATAAGAATTAAAAGGTATCCTTGGGTGGAAGTAAATAAGGTTGAGCTCACGGTGCCTGTGTTGTCCATTAGAGATTGAATTGTTGGTTAGACATTATATAAAGTTACCTGATAGACAATGGCGGACCTGGCCAAATTTCGATCTGCTGCGGTTCAGACTGCAAAAGAGTTAGGATTAGATGGGCAAGTTATGGTTGCCTATGTCACGACGGAATGTGACAAATTTATTGAACGTGAAGAAAGAAGGTTTGAAGCCGAAAGAAAGTTAGAGGCTGACAAGGAAATTAAGAAGTTACAGTTTGAAGCTGAGGCTGAGACTAAGAGGTTGCAGATTGAGGCTGAGGCTAAGAAATTGGAGGCAGAAAGAGAAGACAGAAGATTGGCTGCAGAAAGGGAAGACAAAAGATTAGCTGCAGAAAGGGAAGAGAAGAAATTAGCTGCAGAAGAGAGGAAATTAGCTGCAGAAAGGGAAGCAGAAGATAAAAGATTACAAAGGGAACATGAGTTACGACTAAGGGAGTTTGAGTTTCAAGGCCATGCTCCTGAAAATGGTGCCAGTCCCTTTGCCTCTGATGCTACGGTTACTCAAGGAGCCTCAACCTCAGCTATGAATTTTCATTTAGATCATTTTGTTGAGAAAGACGATGATATAGAGAGCTACCTAAATAGGTACGAGCTATTAGCTACCACGTATGGGTTAGAGAGAGAAAGGTGGAGCTTAAAGTTATCTCAGGGACTTCGTGGGGCAGCTTATGAAGTTTTTGCAAAAATGAGCAGAGGTGATCAGGAAAATTATGACATGCTAAAGCAGGCTCTTTTGTTAAGGTATGAAAAGAATGCAGAGTTTTACAGGAAAAAATTTAGGAATGCTAAACTACTGTCAGGTGAAACCTATCACCAGTTCTCTGCACGAATAGAGACATACTTGGAGAAATGGACTTCTCTGGGGAAAACCCAAGATCTTAAGGAAATGGTCCTTATAGAGCAACTAAGAGAGTCCATGGCTCCAGACCTGAGAAAGTTTCTCATGGAACAAGGTGCAGAGAGGCTGGGTGAGTTGCTAAATGTTGCTGAAAGGTATCAAGCAGCTCAAGCAGAGGTAACAGGTAATAAAAAGAAACAGGTGGATAACTTTAGGGCACCACAGAACTTTAATAAATTTTGATCCTTAGGATCAAAATAAAGGTAAGCACCAATTTGATAGGCCACGGTATGAAAATAAAAATAAATTCCCACAATTCGATGAAAGGAAATATGATGAAAGAAAATCTTTCAACCAAGGAAAAAGGTGGTGTAAAAATTGTAAGATGAACAATCATGACACTGACCATTGTAGAAGGAAACCTCCTCATTTTGCTGCTATGACATCGGGGAAAAAGGAAAAGAAGGGCAAACCTGAAGAATTACAGGAACCATACCACCCCCCAGTGTGTGAAGATGTCATCTGTAATGGTGTCACTATAAGATGTTTATATGATACCGGTTTAGATTACGATTCCGTTGTGAGTTCTCACCTGGTGCAGGCCGATCAATACACCACAGAAACAGTGGAGATTCAAACTGCAACCAAGGATGTAGCTACCATGACACTTCCCGTCGCCCGAATAAAAGTGAAAACGCGATATGTGGAAGGAATCATAAAAGCAGCAGTGATAAATGAGCCAATCTACCCTCTAATATTGGGGTGTAGATATGTCTTCTTGGGGAATCCCAAGAGACCTGTGATATTGGCAACAGTGCAGACCAGATCACAGACAAAGAAGGAGGAGGATAATCCCATAAATACTCACTCAGATGAGATGAGGAAGGCACAGGCTGAGGACAAAACACTCAAGCCATGTTTCAAGAAGTTGCCCAAATCTCATACACCTCCAGGCAAGGGAGAGTTTTATATGAAGAACAAATTGATATATAGGAAGGCTGGATCTGAATCCAATGGTCACGGACAGCTGGTCCTTCCCACTTCATATAGGACTAAAGTGTTGGAACTAGGGCATGCGATTCCCTTCAGTGGTCATATGGGAATCAGCGCAACAGGACAGCGAATAGCTTGTCACTATTTCTGGCCAGGAATAACTGAAGATATCAAACGATATGTAAAATCCTGTCCAGAGTGCCAACGAGTAGCACCTAAACATTGGACTGCACCAGCAACTCTGGGGGAAATGCCCATAGTGGGAACACCCTTTGAGAGAGTTGCCGTGGATCTTGTGGGACCTCTCACCCGAACCAAGAGAAGGAACAGCTACATTCTGACTCTGGTGGACACTTGTTCTATGTGGGGAGAGGCAGTAGCCCTGTCATCGATTGATTCAAAACATGTGGCAGAGGCATTGCTCACAATTTTCACAAGGTTAGTGATGCGTGATGCCATATGATGATGGATGGCATCCGCATGTCTGGTTTTGTGTAGTGTGTAGATGTGTTCAGTCAAAACAATGTTCATGCAACAATAACAGGGCAATCCACATAGGACGTCAGTAAACTCACGACGTATAAAGTCAATGAGTCTTGAAACAGCCGTTGACGTTTTTCTTCATTATTTATTGTGGACGCCACAGTGACAAAATGGTTACGCAAATGTGTAGGCACATCAAACAGTCATTATCACAGCAACATTCAATACAGCAATGAACGGTAGACAGCATTACAATGATGAGTCAGATGCATGTTATATTTCATAGTGCTGTAAATGTAGTCAGGTGGAAAACTCCATCCTTTTCTATAACAGCCAGGAGATAACCAGATGTATGAGATCAGTTCACTCTCCTTAGTTTGACTTCAGCAAGACAGACACGTCTGCCGAAGTATAAATAATGTCCTCAAAAATATCCTCTAGATAATAAAGGTTTTCCAAACCTAGTTCATTTAACAAAGTAGCAAGTAATGGTCCTTGGTACCTGCATCAACCGATGCAGTACAATGCAGCGACATGTGAGCTAGGAAAACATCTCGTGACGACGACTTTCGCAGACAGGCTATGAATCGAAATCGCTCACGACCCAAAATCAATAGAGTTAATGAAAGAGTCAATTTACCTTGCTTTCATGAAATACACAGAAATATCACGCCTCCCGACATGTGGGAAACACTAGAGGTATTATCTCGAATAAACGAAATATCCATTAAGAGGACTACACATCCCTGACAGAACAAAAATAGCGGAGATCCCCTCTTCAACGAGGCATCTCTTTCGCCATTCCAAATCGCTCACTCCCACTAGTGGTGGGCGGAAACCGATCGACAAAGAAGCAAGACAAGTCATGCGCAGTCCAGCGCAAAACGACCACAGCTCAAACTTAACTGCATTCGATACCAACGCGAGAAGACAAATGCTTACCGAGAAAAGTGACTATAAATTCCAAGCAGTTGTTGCCCTTGCGTTATAAAACAGATATTGAAATAAAACGATGTTGCGAGAATTTATCACGCAACATATCACCACCTCCTCCCGATAAAAAAAAATGTGGAACATATTTTTTTTTTCAATATCAAAGAGCAAGCGATAAGCGGCTCAAAACGCACGAATTATGCGCTGATAATTAACTAAATTGCCAAACAATAGGCTAATTATAGAGTGTCTGGTGAGGATATACCTCAACAGAAAAATAAATATGTCTCAAAAAATATTCACATCGGGGAGGTGTCACCAACACACATCACGTTAGCATGTAAACACAATATACGTATGCAAGTTACTATAATCATCATTAAACAGCATACTCTAATATTGTCTTTAAAAATGGATGTACAAATCTGATAGGAAAATTTAGATAGTACATTCTTTGACATGTAATGACATAAGTACATAGTAAAGTTAAACTACATGACGATCCAGGACATATGCTCTGGTATTCCGAGGGTAAGTACACAATCTAGAACTCGTAAGGTAAGTCCTCAGCTCAACAATGACATTCTGAGAAAGTACAAGCAATATAATGCTAATTAATAACTAATATGCTTCATAAGGTACAATACATTATTAATAATTGTGGCTGTTTAGTAAACTAACGGCCCTTATATTAACTACTCAGTCCTCCTCTATCATCTTAAAAAACGAACAGAAGAAGATGACAACAAAGCACGATAGTGTGTACATATAAAGTAAGTACAGATGTGCTAATCTATTGTAGAAATATAGGTGTGTTATGACTCTGTAATATATGGAAATATAGGACAGAAGTATTAGTTGGAGTCATGTGGGCATCTAGACAAAATGTCAGCCATCACATTATCCGCACCACGGATAGCTCGTACCGTGAAGTGAAAAGGTTGAAGAGCTATAGCATATCGAGTGGATCTCGAACTCTTCAAATTCTTAGTCTGAATAGCTGTAAGAGCTTTCTGATCAGTCTCTAGAATGAAATGTGCGCCCAGGAGGAATCTTTGTAGCTTTAGAATTGACCAAACCATCGCTAACAACTCACGGTCTAAAACCGAGTAGTTCCTCTCTGCCGCATTTAGTTTTCTAGAAATGTACATAACAGGATGCAGAGTATTTGCATATTCTTGCATCAGTGCTGCTCCAATCCCAGTGGATGAAGCATCACTCCGAAGAACAAAAGTCCTATCAAGAGTAGGTAATCTTAAGATGGGAGGAGAAGAAAATATATTCTTGATTTGGTCTAGTGAAGATTGGCATTCTTCAGACCAACGGACCAGATTAGGCGAACCTTTCTTCAACAATGTTGATAGAGGTGCCATGATCGAAGATAAATTTGGAATAAATCTCCCATAAAATTGAATTAAACCTAAGAGACTCCTAACTTGTTTCTTCGTTTTAGGAACAGAGATGTTCAGTATTTTGGAAGTATTGTGGTCTTCTGTCTTCAAGAGACCATGACCAACACGATGACCCAGGAAAGAGATTTCACCAAAACCAACAAAAGCTTTAGAAGGTTTTTGCTGTCAAATTATTCTCACGTAGAGTGGACAGTAAGTCATATAACCCTAAATAGTGATCTTCCCAGGTATCACTGAAGAGACAGATGTCATCTAAGTATGCGATGACATCCGAACGATGTGACAGAATTCGACGCATCATGCGAACGAAAGTGGCAGGGGCGTTCATGAGACCAAAAGGCATAACATTCCATTGAAATAGACCCCTAGGTGTAGAAAAAGCAGTAAGAGGTTTGGCATGCTCTGCTAAAGGCACTTGCCAATAACCTTTAGACAAGTCAAGTTTAGTGAAGAATCTAGAATTAGAAAGTCTAATCAGTAGATCTTCTAACAAAGGCATCGGTTCAGCGTCGAACTTTGTGACCTGATTCAATTTGCGATAATCAACGCAAATTCGTATGTTCTTATCCTTCTTCCGGACAATAACCATGGAAGAAGAATATGGTGAAGTCGATGGTTCAATTATATTTAATTGAATCATTTCATCCAATTCCTTTTCCACTTGCGACTGAAAGTGTATAGGAATAGGATACGGCCTAACCCTAATTGGATTATTGTCGGTAAGAATTATGTCATGTTCTATGACATCTGTGTGTCCAGGAATGTCAGTGAGAACATCCTGAAATGTTTGTAACATCGACGAGACTTGTCGATGTTCGTCACCAGAAAGATTAGGAGAAACAGAAACGTTTTTTCCAAGATTCCGTGGAATGTAATGGAACCACTGGAAGGGGAAGGTTGACATCAGAGAAGGTAGCTTCCTCATCCTGAATGACAGACAGGGATGAATAATGACCGTGAGGTGCAGGAGCATCATCCGTTGCCTGGAAAATAGGCAGCAAATAGTCCGGACGTTCGTGAAATTCCGAAAGCATGTTTATGTGGAAAGTTTTATGCTTTCCATCAATATCGACCACATAGTCAACATCGGAAATCCGAGAGACTATTGCATACGGACCTTTCCATGCAATAAGAAGTCTATTTTCCCTACTGGGGAGTAGGACGAATGCTTTGTCACCTGGACAAAGTTGTCGTAGACATCTATTCTTGTTAGCAAACTGCCTTGCCTTCTCTTTAGCAATTTCTGATGAAGCAGTTGCTAGCTTACATGCCTCAATGATCTTTTGTCTAAGAGCAATGACATACTCATATGAGGATTGAGTTTCATCGCTAATATCATCGGCAGTGATGAGATCGTGTAATAAAGACATAGGGCCGCGTGGACGCGCGCCAAAGACAAGTTCGAAGGGAGAAAATCCTGTGTGTTCATTAGGGACTTCTCTATAGGCAAAGAGAGCCGCGGGTAAAACCCTGTCCCAATCTTGAGGATGATCTTCAGTTATCTTACCAAGCAAAGTCTTGAGCGTTCTATTCAGACGCTCAACTAACCCATTAGACATAGGATGGTAGATACTACTGAGAGATCGTTCAATATGTAAGGTAGACATTACCTGTGACATAGTGTCAGATATGAGTTGAGTGCCATGGTCTGACAATATTTCTCTGGGGAACCCCAAGCGAGAAAATATCAACCAAAGAGCATCTGCGATATCTGTAGTAGATATGCTCTTAAGAGGAATAGCCTCTGGCCAACGTGTGCACATATCGACACATGTAAGGATAAACTGATGTCCTCTGGCCGACTTGACCTTAAAAGGGCCAATAATATCTATGGCCATTTTCTGAAACGGCCGAATAGGAATGTCAGCAGCCTGGATAGGCGCAGCATGTCGTGGTCCTCTAGATTTGACCTCCTGACATACCTTGCATGATCGGCAGTAAATACGAATGTCCTTATTGACAAAAGGCCAAAAGAAAGCCGCAAGGACTCTCGACTTCGTACGGGCAAAACCCATATGTCCAGCACATTGCGAGTCATGAGCATGTTGCAATATTTGGACTCTCATGCTCTTGGGAACAAGAATTTGCGAATGTGCCGACGTAGCCGAATCTTGTACCATACGTACAAGTACGCCGTTTCTCATTGCAATCCAAGATTTTCTATTTGTATCCTGATTCGGATCACCTTTCTTCGCAAGAACGAAGAATTTTTTTTAAAGAAGAATCTTCTTCTTGCAATTTTATGAAAGAGTCACGAGTGATTACTAAGTGACTATCTTGGCTATCAACTTCATTATCACTATTCAGTGAAGTTTCGGGTGTTTGTAGAGCTTGTGCTCTTGTAACTACTGCATTTGTAGCTTGCATGTTATTATCTTCCCAAGCAGCAATCTGCTGTGGGGTACACTCCCTAACTCCGTGAATACGACCAATAATAAGGTCCGCAATAGGATTAGGTAAGAGACAAGCATGCACATCTCCAGTAAAGAAAGGAGTGGCAATGCGAATTACAGCAGTAGGATATTTTTCTAGAGTGCCGCCAAATGTGACACATTTAATAACCCTTCCTGTAGCACAAGATGGATCTACAAGCGATTGTCTAACACCAATAGTGGTGCATCCGGAATCGAAAAGTAGTGAGACCGGAGTATCATTAACAAGACCCTTATGTAGAATTAAAGAACCCCTCCCGTCATGCGCAACAGCAGCAGGAAGAGCGGGAAGTGGGTGACCACAACTCAAAGTAGTTATGGTACCCGGTTCGAATAAAGTACTGCATTGGGGGCATTTGTTTGCTCTCTCAAAGTCAAAAGCAGAACTAGTGACAGCGTCAAAGTTTTTACTATCAACAACATGATTACAGGCTCCCTCAGTTTCCTGTTGTACAGCATTAGCCTGCTGATATCTTTTTTTTTTGTGTTGAGATCTACCCCGACTATTATTACCTCTGAAGTTATCAGAGTTATTATTATCTCTGCAGTTATTATTGTCTCTATTGTAATTGTTATACTGGTTCGAATTCCAGTTTCCACGATTACTATCATGTTCACATTGATGCGAACATCTATTTGTTTGGTTCTGAGGTCTTCGGCAGGAATAACCTCTATTACCATATCCTCTTTTGAAATGCTTATAATTATTAGGGTGATAGTAACGAGTACTATCAGGTTGTCTCCAATTCTTCGAAGAAGAATCACCATGAAATTGATTTCCATGATTTTGACAGAAATTACCGCTACTCTTTCTATCAAAATTTTGTTGGGATCTACGAGCAAAGTTTTGACCATACGGAGCTGCCGAAGCAACTGGTAAACCTTCTTTCACCTTAGAGTTACCCATGGTTATGTGTGTGTGCGCAGTTACGTATTGGCAACAGAAATCTTCCATTTCTTTTATTGTTTTAGGTTTACGTTCATGAAGGAAAGCAAGGAAAGACTCATTGACAGACGACATGACTTTGTCTCTAAGTATTAAGTCCATAAGTCCTTCATAAGTTTTTTCCGTCTTAGATAGTTCAACCCATCGTGAGAAAGTAATGCGTATTCTTGCAATAAACTCGGAGAATTCAACTCCATTTTCAGGTAACATGTTTTTAAATTGTAGACGATAGCCGTCTTCGTTAAGCTGATATTTCTTTAACAAAGCGGCCCTGACAACCTCATAATTGTTCTTGTCAGGTTCATCCACCATATTTAATATACTTAGAGCTTTACCTGTCAGTATCCCTGATAACTGATAAACATATTTTGCTTTGTCTATGTTATGAGCTGTACATGCTTGTTCAAATCTGTCCAGATAGAACATTATGTCATCGCTGGAAGGACTAAATGTTGGTAACTTAATCTAAAAAGTATCATTATTAGCCTTACCAGAAGATGAACCCTTGTTTGAATCATTACCATTACTCATGCTTGTCAATTTCAATTTTTTCCAACTCTAAAGCTAAGACCTTTTCTTCATGTTCCATTTTTGCTTTCTCTTTCCTCTCATCAGACTCTCTCTGTAATCTTCTTTCCTCAGCCTGAGCCTCTTTTTGAAGTCTTTCATTTTCAGCTTCTTTTTCAAGTCTTTTATTTTCAGCCTCTTTTTCAAGTCTTTTTTTTTCAGCCTCTTTTTCAAGTCTTTTATTCTCAGCCTCTTTTTCAAGTCTTTTATTCTCAGCCTCTTTTTGAAGTCTTTCAGCTTCTAGCTGTAGCTGGAGTTTTCTCTCCTCAGCTTCTGATTCCCTTTTTTGTTTTTCCATTTCCATTTGGAATCTTTTTTCATCCACCTGCATCTGCAGTTTCTTTTGTTCAGCTTCCATTGCTTTATCATATCGAGCAGTTGCAAATTCTTCTAACTTATCACCAGTCTTCCCAAGCAATTTACCCTGCTCAATAAAGTGCTCAAATGTAGACATGTTGTCTAACATATGAGTCCAAAACCTGAAATAATTAACTAATTTATTTCAAACCTAAGTGTAACAAGTCTTAATTAAGCACTTGTATATTCACATCACCTTATATTATCCCAGTCTCTGTGGGAAACAAGTCTCCAATCAAAGAACTTGTATATGAAATATCAGCACTCAATTCTTGATCATAAGTGCACTTCTCATTCAATAGTGCACGACACTATTCATCATTCATTTATCATCAGTATAGTAGTAACAGTGCATTAGCATAGCCCATTAACTAATTACTATAACTGTAAACAATGACTATGTAAACACATGCAGAATGTAAACATTGAAAATGTAAACAATACAAACAATGTAAACAATAACAATGTAAACAATAACAAAGATCAGCAACAATACAAAAACTTTCGCAGAAATCAACTAAAAATAAAGCAGAAATTAATGAAATATCACAAAAAATGTGACGATATCTGCGATAGAATTAAACAAAATACATGACACCACAGTGTATAAACAAAAATGTTGTATGAAACTAAATTATAGACAAGAGTAGGCTAACAAACACAAACAAATCAAAACAAAACTAAAGAATGCGAAATAATAACGAAAACAATATTAAAACATGTCATCACAGCTAACATAAATAGCAACAGAAGTCGCTTAGCAAATTCCAGTATTGGAAATTTGCAAACCTTACAGAAAACGCTCACAATAGACGACCTCTATGACGTGGCATAATCTAACGGAGACACCACCCAACCGAGAACCCGCTGAAATATAAACATATAAATATACAAATAACATATAAACATAAAACATATAGAATGAGATGATACACAGAAGACTCAGCAGAAGTATAAGGGCACAGTTTACATACAAACAGGCCACTTAACTTATAGGCTTCCAATCGTAGAACAGCAGAAAAAACGGATGTCAATCAACGTCCTAAAGAGCGAAGCTCCAACGATGATGGCACATCTGAACTGCTTCCACTGCTAACACGATGGTACAAGAGCTTCTGAAATACTGTGTGTTGAGTTGTTTCGGCACTTGACCTTCTAATCCAAAAGTAAGTTGATGGAAATCGGTACTTGGCCTTCTTCAGAAAACAACCCGTTTCAACCGGCACTTGACCTTCTCAAAAAACGACAGCACTGGAACCTTGACAGCAGCAACTTGCTTGACTTGCGTAAAAGATAACAGCAGTCCGAGTTATCCGGCAACATGTAACAACGCCGGGTACTGTCAAATTCTTGTTTCCGTCAAAAAATTGAAATTTGACTTTTACCGGGCAACGCCGAGTACTTTGAAAATTTTGAAGATGTTGACTGTATTGAAGAATGTTAATTTCTTGAAGGATCATGTCTGGTTTTGTGTAGTGTGTAGATGTGTTCAGTCAAAACAATGTTCATGCAACAATAACAGGGCAATCCACATAGGACGTCAGTAAACTCACGACGTATAAAGTCAATGAGTCTTGAAACAGCCGTTGACGTTTTTCTTCATTATTTATTGTGGACGCCACAGTGACAAAATGGTTACGCAAATGTGTAGGCACATCAAACAGTCATTATCACAGCAACATTCAATACAGCAATAAACGGTAGACAGCATTACAATGATGAGTCAGATGCATGTTATATTTCATAGTGCTGTAAATGTAGTCAGGTGGAAAACTCCATCCTTTTCTATAACAGCCAGGAGATAACCAGATGTATGAGATCAGTTCACTCTCCTTAGTTTGACTTCAGCAAGACAGACACGTCTGCCGAAGTATAAATAATGTCCTCAAAAATATCCTCTAGATAATAAAGGTTTTCCAAACCTAGTTCATTTAACAAAGTAGCAAGTAATGGTCCTTGGTACCTGCATCAACCGATGCAGTACAATGCAGCGACATGTGAGCTAGGAAAAAACATCTCGTGACGACGACTTTCGCAGACAGGCTATGAATCGAAATCGCTCACGACCCAAAATCAATAGAGTTAATGAAAGAGTCAATTTACCTTGCTTTCATAACACTTCCATTGTAGTGTGTATCATCCCCAAGGGAACGGCCAAGTGGAAAGATTTAACGGCACATTGATGTCGATCCTGAGAAAGTTGGCACACGAAAAACCAGATACATGGGACCAGTACCTGCACGCCGCCCTCTTTGCTTATCGGGAGGTACCCCATAGTTCAACCGGTATGGCCCCGGCAACATTATTGTTTGGAAGGCCAATAAAAGGTCCACTTGAAGCTTTGTTAAGAACGTGGACTGATGAAAAGGCAGAGGAAAACATTACATCTTCATACCAATATGTGAATGAGCTGACCACTCGGTTGAAAACTGGCTGGAAACTTGCCAATGAAAATTTGAAACAAGCTCTGGGAGTCAGAATAAGTTACAAATTGGATGGCAGGGTCCATATACAGTTCTAGAGAAGGTGTCTAGAACAAATTATAAGATAGATAAGAAGGGGAAAGAAAAAATCTATCATGTGAATCTCCTGAAGAAATATTTGGAAAGAGAACATCAGGAAGAGACACACTTGTTGACCTTGTCCATCGCCATGGAGATGAAAAAGGAACCACTTTCATCATTTGAATATCCATTACACCCCTGTGAGACAGCAGCACAGGTGAAAATCAGTACACATTTAACGAAAACTCAGAAAGAGAGAGTGCAACAGGTTCTAAATAATCATGCAGAGGTGTTAACAGACCGACCAGGGCATACAAACCTATTGGAATATGATATGAAACTGATAGACTCCACACCTGTCTGTATGAAACCATATTCGATTCCGTTTGCTAAGGAGAAAGCTTTGAAGGAAGAGATAGACTATCTATTGAAGGAAGGAATTATTTCGCACAGTGAATCTTCGTATAGTTCCGGTGTTGTACTCTTAAGGAAGCCCTCTGGAGAACATAGACTCTGTATAGATTACAGGAGACTGAATGCTATTACAGAAGGACAGGTGGATCCATTGCCGGATACAAATCAGCTGTTTGCCAGACTAAATAAAGCTAAATATTTCTCAAAAGTGGATCTGAGTAAAGGATACTATCAGATTCCAGTAAAGCCTGAGGTTAGACCATACCTAGCTTTTAGTACCTCAGAAGGACACTATGAGTTTAATAGATTGCCATTTGGATTGAAGAATGCGCCTAGTGTCTTCTCTAGAATGATGAGAAAATTATTGGATCCTCTGAATAATCCCTGTATAACAAATTTTATGGATGATATTATAGCAACAGAAACATTTGAGGAACACATTGACTCTCTGAACATGCTGTTTGATCGACTTAGGGAGGCAAATTTAACAGCCCGACCAACCAAATGTTGCGTTGGATGTAAAGAATTGGAATTTTTGGGACACACAGTTTATCAGGGAAACATGACCCCTGACCCAAAGAATTTAGAAAAACTACAGAAAGCCCCGAGACCACAAACCAAGAAGGACGTGAGATCCTTTGTCTCATTATGTGGTTTCTACCAGAAGTATATCAAAAAACTTTAATTCCATATGTGCACCTTTAACGGAATTGACACGTAAAGGACATCCAGATCGCATTACATGGACACCACAATGTGAAATGACTTACCAAGAATTGAAGGAAAAGCTCACAAGTAAACCCATTTTGAAATTACCTGACTTAAGTCAAGAATTCATAGTAAGGACGGATGCAAGTAATATTGGGTTAGGTGCAACTCTACTACAGAACTCAGATGCATTGGATGGGGAATTAAGCCCAGTGGCATATGCTAGCAGAAAGTTGAATAAAGCTGAAATCAACTACTCAACTAGCGAAAAAGAATGTCTTGCAGTAATATGGGCAATAAAGAAATTCAATATTTATCTATATGGGAAGGCATTTAAGTTGCAAACAGATCACAAACCTTTATCGTTTTTAGCACAGGCTAAGCATGAGAACTCTAGGTTACTCCGATGGTCTTTGCTTCTGGCTCCATATAATTTTAGCATTGAGTATATATCTGGAAAAACCAATTTGGGAGCGGATTTTTTAAGCCGCCATCCGTGTGATGAGAATCACCGTAAACCCCAGAAATAATAATAAATTTCTCTATGTGTATATAGAATAAAGGACTGACATATAATGTCTGTTTTAAGAGGGGAGGTGTCGTGAAATATTCTAATCCACATATATAAATTATTAGGTAAATATAAAGCCTAACAAATAAAATTAATAAAGAGAAGAGCAATGGGAAAATAACAGTGCTGTCACAAAGAATGTACTCGAAATCCCCCTTGTTTTCTGCTTCGTCTGCAAATTGTAACGCTTTCACGTTGATATAAAAGCTTACTGTATTATTACCCGCCTTCTTCAATGAAACGTGTGCTGCATTTCTAAGAAAAACATTGAGACGTACTGCGTAATGACCTAAATTAATCCTAACAGTAATTATACTGCGTTACCAAAACGAACGAACAGATGGACAAAAGGATAAAGAGAGAGGGGAGGGCTGAAAATCAGGAACGCATGCAACACGCGTCGCGCGATACACAAATGCTGCCATCACGCGTGTAAGTCTACATGCACTAATTTTTTTTTCAGACGGACAGTGATAAAATACACTACCCTTTCCCAGAGTTAGGTTTATAAATCATAAAAAACTCTTATTAGAAAAGATAACATTAGATGGGTTTACGGTTGAAAACATAACAGTACCCAGACAGCACATCTTCGAAACAGGAGGTAGAAGAAATTGCATATTTTGAATGCAGCCACGTAGCTCCTTTAAATTTGTATTTTTGGGTTCCTTAGGGCTTGCTGACAAATAATATGTAAAACGTTACGCAAATAGTCCAGGAATTAATAAATTATACCCAAAATAAAATATTGGGGGTGCCTGACAGCATAAAATCATTTCTGCTCATAAGATTTTTTTTTAACGGGTTTGAAAAAAATTTACGTTACAGAAATAGCCTACCATGTAAACTCCAAATTGATTGGAGCGCAACAAATGAAAGCCTAACCACGATTGGTCGGGCTATAAATACTATCTTGGTTGTTAGGGGAAACGGGGAAAGGTAACATTTTTTCAAACACTTGTCGAAACGGGGCTCATTGGTCAGACTCGCTGATATACACACTTGGGAGCGTTAGTTCGAAACCACTTGTTTAAATAAGATTGATAAAGCATCAGTGCGTTGAAGCCAGCTTATATTTGGCTAAATAAAAGCCTGGAAGATAAGCAGATGGGAATTTGTGCCAGTTTGTGCCAGAATTCATTGCTAATCAACGTATCTGTGTTTATTCGTATGAATTGTGGTAAGCTTGAAACATTCAGTATCTTTTAATGAAAATTGAAAGTGAATTGTTAATTTATGCCTGTATATATGTGTAGTTCAGTGGCAAACGTGAGGTAAAGCCTGTAATGCTCCAGCCTGAACAGAGGGTGTCGGAGAGAAGTAAAACGGCATGGAATGGCCAAACAGTACACTGACACCTGGATGATTGAATAGAAAGAAATAATGCTGGAATTGCAGAGGCGTAGTAACCATTAAGAAGGGTAATACTGGAATAAAGTATTTCAAATGAAGCTGACAGTTGGCCTAATGCTCTGAACTCAATGTTTGTGCTGTGTTGTGATCAGTGTAACAAGAGAGTTTAAGTTAGTTATGAAGTAGAAGGTACATCCTTCTTGATTTCAGGGACAGTGGTCTTGATGGTAGTGAGCAGCACCTGGTCAGAGCTTTGCTGAATCCAGAGTCGGACAGCATACTCCTTGGTCTTTTTAGCTATCAGTGAGGTGTCTCCAGAGCCCAGAGGAGAATTCGAGCAGAGGAGTCCTTTCCTGCCGCCATCACGCCAGATAAGCTAACTTGGCCAGCTGAGCTGAACATTATGTCCCCTCATCTTGAAATGACTTTGTAAAAATAATATTAAGAGGGGAATTTAATTGTCTTAATATCAGGAACTGAGAACATCTCCAATACTAGTCCCAAAAGACAAACTATTGAAGTCATGATGACAAATACCAACAGAGCTTGAACAAAACAAAACCAGTATTACCTCATTTTACTACTACACAACTGACACACATAGGATATTTTTAATAATATATGTCACTACCAGATTCATATTAATACATTCTGTACATAACTTGTAATTAACATTGATTGTGATTCCTGGTTCCTTTTGTGATCTCAGTCAGTACACTAAGTTCCCTATAAGTATTTATAACATCCCACTTCACCACAATGTTACCGCGTAAATTAAACTGCTAACAAATCTAAGTGAGGCCCACATGTAATATACATATTAGTCTTCTTTAACAATAAGAAATAAAAACCTTTCACAGGAACTTCCCTTTAATCATATGCACATTACAACAAGGCCTCGCATGGCCAATAAACACATCAAATGCAATAATGAACTACCATTATAAACTTGCCTTAGGAGCTTAAACTTTCAGCATCATACATGACAGTATGACTTATGCTGAAACACTGCAATGAATATCGCTCACCTTGAGTGGCAAAAACTGTGATAATGATATACTCAAATCATTGACTACTTATAATCTACGGCCTGAAAATAATATCTACTAGATATTACACTGTTCTAGAATTATCACCTAATTACCAACCAGGACCGAAATATGGCAAGCTCTCCCTAATAACCCACACTATGAACCGCACATCAAACTTGGTGGTAAAGGGACGTATATACGTCTTGTCAGGACCAAGGCTAGTCTCTCACTAATAATCCATGCTCCTTTTCCCCACGTCTTCCGGTGGTCACATGACACACCCGTTCCGCTCGTCTCGGCGTTGCCCGGCCGGCTTTCCGCTGCGCACAATACATACGATGCACTGCGGAATAGCGCTGTGACACTATCTATCTATCTATCTATCTATCTATCTATCTATCTATCTATCTATCTATCTATCTATCTATCTATCTATCTATCTATCTATCTATCTATCTATCTATCTATCTATCTATCTATCTATCTATCTATCTATTATCTATCTATCTATCTATCTATCTATCTATCTATCTATCTATCTATCTATCTATCTATCTATCTATCTATCTATCTATCTATCTATCTATCTATCTATCTATCTATCTATCTATCTATCTATCTATCTGTCTATCTATTTATCTATCTATCTATCTATCTATCTGTCTGTCTGTCTGTCTGTCTGTCTGTCTGTCTATCTATCTATCTATCTATCTATCTATCTATCTATCTATCTATCTATCTATCTATCTATCTATCTATCTATCTATCTATCTATTTCTCTGTGTCTGTGTGTGCCGGAATGTGTTTTCTGCATGTCTGCGTATCAGCCTGCCTGTAAAACTGTTTAAATTTGTTTCTGTGTATCTACCAGAGACGTACTAAAGGTGACGTAGACTTTTATAGAAACTGGAATGATTACAAGAGCGGGTTTGGAACTCCCGATACTGATTTCTGGATTGGAAATGACATTATTCATAATCTCACGTATCGAGTAAGTACAGTTAGGTCGTAATTAGTACGAATAATAAAGTCCGTGAATTGGTCGTATTGTTCGAATTTACACAATTCTTGTTTTAATTATATGCCAAATATGGTGGCCGGTTCCAGACCGGTACTTTACTATCCTATCGACTGTCTTCCTCAATGCCTTGTTTTAATCTAGTCTCTGGTCCTTCAAATATTTCTAATATTGTCCTCCCAGCGGACTCTGAGTCATCTTGGAGGTCTGGATTCTGGTCGTTCTGGAGGTCTGGACTCTGGGTCGTCCTGGAGGTCTGGATTCTGGAGGTCTGGATTCTGGGTCGTCCTGAACGTCTGGATCATTTGCTCTTAGTTTCCCATTTTTGTCGTTGCAGTCGATCTTCTCCCATTCTGTAGACATGGCCAAAAGATCTCAGTTAGGACTATTCCACTTGGGTATGCAGGGGATGATTTTTTAGGCCTTGACGTATCGTAGGGTTGCGAACCATGGCTCTTCTTGTTAATTCAATCACCTTCCTCAGATATCTCACTTCTGAGGTGTTTGATCAGGCCTTTATGTTGTAGTTATTGCCCATGACTCGCATCCAAACGTCAAGACTGGGACATCTCCGAGCTGCTACTTGTCACCAGAGGAAAGTATTGTTTTAAAAGAAAGATATCCTGGACACAAAGTTGTATCAGGTGACACCAGGATAGTGCCAGATAAGAGACTTGTCTTATAAGTAATACCCACTTCTCTGAAAAGAGTAAGGGTGTACTGACATCAAAGGTAAGATCAAGCTGTATAAGTTCCTAGGAATGATGATAGTGTTTTATCCTAGGATCCTAAATGCTCCTCTCAAGATCCTCCTCTGTTTATAGTGTTAGGCTCTGCTAGGGGTATTAACTAAACTATTTACCAACAAGAACTGTAACTTAACTTAAATGATCCAAGTAAGTCTGTTGTTAAAATTTACAATTTATTTTGTACAAGTTTTCTTTCTAAGTAAAAATTTTTCATCAAACTCAAAATTGCGCTTCCATTCTCAATTTATTTGAATAACAGGACCTTTAAAAAAAGTCCGAAAGACACTGTGTTGTTTTTTTAGTTAACAATTCGATGGACATATGCAGCCGACTGAGGGGTAAGTCTTTATGGATGTGAGCGCTCACTGTATGAATGCTGAGAGTGGAAAAAACGGAACGAAAGAATTTAGTTTTCTTAAGTTTACTACTAATATAACACCATTCTTTTATATATCTCTCACTAAGTCTGAAGGCCCGGGAAAGTTAAATTAAGGACATATCCTATATACCCGTCCCGTCTACCCCACTCCCACTGTCAATCCATTGTTTGATTTGTTGGGTAAACAAACCTCGGGTGGGATCATTTTTCCTAGTTTTTCCATGTTCCAGAGGGAGGGTCTATGAGAATATATATTGTTTATTTTTTTTTTCTTTATGTAAACTATAATTTCACCTGATGACATGATAACGATGTATTAACTGTTGTACTCTATTTTTTTCTAAAGATATAATAAATTTTATAAACCTTAACCTATTAGTTTTGGTCAAAACCCTTTCCCTGAGATATATATATATATATATATATATATATATATATGTATATATATATATATATATATATATATATATATGTATGTATGTATGTATGTATGTATGTATGTATGTATGTATGTATGTATGTAAGAAAGGTATTATTCAGGGGTGCCCATGGAGTGTTATTGTATTTGAGCAAGGCATCGATAAATGGCTCCGGTGGATTGAGCAAGGTTATCAAATACATCACGTGCCGAATCCCATTCAAGGGTATGTGGATGACGTAAGTCTCTTTGCCACCAACATACACGACCTACAATCAATGGCACAGAAGACAACAGCATTTATGGAGACCAGCGGGATGGAGGTTAAGCCACAAAAGTGTGCAGTGTTCAGCGGTCAGCGAAGCGGAAACAATTGGGTCAAAACTTGTAAGGCGGACATTAATATCCAAGGTCATGAAATCCCCTCTTCTGATCGAGGGCGTTCCTACAGATACCTAGGACATGACATTACAATTGATAATACATCGGACCAGTTTCAAGCAAGCAGCCTTATATTAGAATTTAGGTCAAATTTAACAAAATTAAGCTGTGCCCCACTACCAACATCAGCAAAGATCTCATTAATTAACCCGATGTGTTTCGGTCCTCTCATGTTTTATTTTTCTAACATACACTTTACAGAAAAACAACTTAAAGAAATTGAAGATGAAATTGTACAACACGTTAGAACATGGTTAGTGCTAAATGAATCATCCACAAGGAGCTATTTCTTCTGTCCCAGGTCGAAGGGTGGCCTTGGCATACCAAACCCCTTCATATTATACCACTCTCGACATATTTCATTCCTTATCAGTATGCTCAATTGTGATGATAATCTTGTAAAAACTGCAGCAATAAACTCGTTAGATAGACATATGAAAAAACGTAAAATAGACCAAGTAGGTGAAGATAGGAATAACTTTGCAAGCTACGAGTTAAACGAAACAAACCATCTAGCTAAAAGATCGAAGGTGAATTGGCCAAAATCATTTTGGGTAGAACTGAATGAAGAATGCGCGCGTGAAGGAGTGAGTGTGAAAGTGGATGACAGTGGCCATTACAGTGTACAATTAGACGTAGATGAAGATGTAAGTCTAACATACAAGTCAGCAAATGCTTTTTATTCTGGATTTAAATCACATAAACTTAACCTAATTCTAAGTGAACTAAAAAGTAAATCGTCACAAGGGAGAATAGTGCGCGAAATGAAATGTGTAAACCACTCATTGTCATCTAGTTTTCTATCTAATTTTAAATTAAGTGATAAAATACTTTCATTTGCTGTGAGATCGAGGTTACAGTTGCTGGAATGCGAAAGTCTTTTACATCTATACTACCCACAGACATACACGAAAATGTGCAAAATATGTAACCACCCATACGAAACAGTGTCACATTTATTGAATGGATGTACCAAATTTCAAACATTATACCAACAAAGGCACAATAGAGCTGTAGACATTATTTATGAGAAGCTGAAATCTGCATACAATACTAAAGGTGACATAACAATAAACAAAGAGATAATAGTTAAACCATCACTTTTCGGCAGCAGCAGCGCCTCATTTAAGACTCATGCCGTAAAACCTGATTTAACAATAATCAATCGACAGAACAAAACAGCTTTTATAGTGGAGGCAGCAATACCATATGATGCCCATTTAGATAAATGTTACCAACATAAATTTGATAAGTACTATCCATTGACTGCAGAAATTAACGAACTAGGCTACCGTACGCATGTAATCGTACTGATAATTGGTAGTTTGGGTCATGTGCATGCAAAGTGTGTGAGTGGATTAATGTCGCTAGGGTTGCGGAAATTTGAAGCAAAGGTTTTATGTAAATATGTCAGTATTAGTGCAATTATAGGTTCTTACAGAATATGGAAACTTCGATGTAAAAAACACCCATTTTGAATTGCTGGGATGTTTTCCACACAGTCTAAACTCAATTGTGCTCCTCTGTATACTATACCATACGACTATTGTATTTGATGCTATATTTAATATCTCACTCCACTAGCGGTCAAAGTTTTTTTTTTTTTTTTTTTTTTTTTTTTTTTATGGCAAACAAAATTCTGATAAAACCTCCATGTAAAAACAACCATATTGCTCTACTTGAATGGTATTCCTCACACATTTTGTAAATTTCAATAATTCTCATTTTTGGCAGGGTATACCATATCATTATATGCCAATGTCTTTTAGAAAGCTTAAAATTTTTTTATGTATGTGTAAAACGAAGGTTCGATGTAAAAACACCCACATATAACTACTTGAGACGTCTTCAACACTTTATGTAAATTCTAATGATTCTCCTATTTGCCATGTTGTATCTATTATATCATGTCTGTACATATTAATGTATTTTATGGAGAATAAAGATTCTGATATGTATGTATGTATGTATGTATGTATGTATGTATGTATGTATGTATGCATGCATGTATGCATGTATGCATGTATGCATGTATGCATGTATGCATGTATGCATGTATGCATGTATGCATGTATGCATGTATGCATGTATGCATGTATGCATGTATGCATGTATGCATGTATGCATGTATGTATGTATGTATGTATGTATGTATGTATGTATGTATGTATGTATGTATGTATGTATGTATGTATGTATGTATGTATGTCTGTATGTCTGTATGTCTGTATGTATGTATGTATGTATGTATGTATGTATGTATGTATGTATGTATGTATGTATGTATGTATGTATGTATGTATGTATGTATGTATGTATGTATGTATATGTGTGTGTGTGTGTGTGCCCATAGTTACCTGTTCGTTTTCTACGTATGTACGTATTTATGTCACAACAATTGTTTGTGTGTGCGTACGAGAGGTTAGTGTATTAGAATCAGTATCGAGTAAAACAAATACTTCTTCATTTAAGTGTTTCGTGCTAGATAGGTGAGTTGAGCAATCACTCAACTCAAGACAGTATGTTTTTCTTACACTTTGTATTCCTCATAAACAGGACTATTTCTCACACCTTTCTCTCACATAGTTTTCACTATCTCACCCCTGCTCGATTGGGACAATAAAAAATAAAACATATCTAAAACTTACGACAGATATACGTTCTAATATAACCAATGGGACCGCGTAGAAGTGGTCGTGCCTCGTCAAAATGAGTCAATATTTTTCATTTGAAAAATACAGCTCAACACAGTCACATGATATTTTATATTAGGAGTAGTTTATAAACAGGTAAAAGTAAAGGATCCCGTTACACGACCATTGAGGCATATTGGGAATATGGTGTTTGGCCCATATTTTCTTGACCATCGACACAATAGGGGTGATGTATAAACAGCCCATGACATAACTGCGTGACTGGACAAAACGATGAAACATATTTTTAAAATCAATGCTCACCAAACTTTGCAGATCCATTCCCTTGCCTAACTAGTAGTACTACTGTTGCAGACGTCCTCGGGAAAAAAAAAACATATTGAAATAAATCTTCAGAAAATATTAAACGCACGCCTGTACCGTTTCGTATATAAAGGAACATTGGAATAATGTTGCAAAAAACCATGATGAATGTGATAAAAAGCTCCGTTTTAACCCCCCTCTCAAATATAATCATATTACCGTATTTCAATTTTTTTTTCACTATTGCCGTGGAAAAGCTATAAACAACTTCTACAGTTGATCTTGGTTGAAGGCAATGCTACTCGTTTGAAAATTATCGAGGGTCACAGAATAGAAAACTAACTAACGCATTCTTAGGGTCTATTAATAGAAATAGCCTTGACGACCGTTGTTAGAGCACATTTTTTTTCTCCCTATCGCCAGATTTAAAATTACTACATTTGAATTTTTACCATTGCCTCTCGAAACAGTCCACTATTAGCGCTAGATTTGAATGCATAAACACTCAGCGTAAGAGTCCCCTTCAAGAAAATACACACACAGCCCGCGTTTCCTGTCTCTAGTTTTTTTCTGACGAAATTCGAAAAGCGTGCCAAAACCAACATGTTAACGCGTTGCTTAGTTTTAAGAAACAGAGAGGGGAAAGGGGTGGTTTAAAGGGACAAAACCAAGCCTAACTTGTAACTTGAAATAACAACCACTATTGTGGAGGGCTGGAAGAGGGAAAAGAGAAACTTAGAGAATGGCTTTCTTTATAAACTACACTTGATGTTTGGAAGGACAGAGTTAATATTATTAAACATAATATCCTCCATAGTCCCTTATAATAACTTAGATGAACCTTAGAAGACTTATTTCATTAATATGATAGTTCAGAAAAGAAAATCATAAAATAGAGGAAAAGTACAAAGATGAAAACGATGATAAAGAAGTAATTATCTAGAAAGGTAGAAAATAATCTTCTGGTTAAAAATCACTTTTCATATTTAAAATAGCACAAGTAATAACAGAGATATAGTAGAAATAAGAAATTTAGACGGACAGACAGACACACTGAGAGACCGCTCAATTTTGAAAAAAGATTCGGATGTTACACTTTATAACGCGTCTGTGAGCGCTCACATCCATAAAGACTTACCCCTCAGTCGGTTTCATATGTCCATCGAATTGTTAACTAAAAAAACAACACAGTGTCTTTCGGACTTTTTTTAAAGGTCCTGTTATTCAAATAAAGTCAGAATGGAAGCGCAATTTTGAGTTTGATGAAAATTTTTTACTTAGAAAGAAAACTTGCACAAAATAAATTGTAAATTTTATCAACAGACTTACTTGGATCATTTAAGTTAAGTTACAGTTCTTGTTGGTAAATAGTTTAGTTAATACCCCTAGCAGAGCCTAACACTATAAACAGAGGAGGATCTTGAGAGGAGCATTTAGGATCCTAGGATAAAACACTATCATCATTCCTAGGAACTTATACAGCTTGATCTTACCTTTGATGTCAGTACACCCTTACTCTTTTCAGAGAAGTGGGTATTACTTATAAGACAATTCTCTTATCTGGCTGGATTCAAATTTCACTGGGTACTGATATTGAAAAGGGGAGAGATAAAACTAAAGGGTGGCCAAGCGAACACTGCCACTTGAAGAATATTTTTTCACCTAGTCAGATTAAGAACAGTAGCAAAGCCTTGTGTGTGACCCATTGCCTTTGCCTCTGGACGGAGGCGATCAAGATTTGTGCCCATTGATCGCCAGTTAATCTATACTAGTGTATTATTTCATTGATTGCGGTAAGATAAATGCTTTTATTGATATATTATTATTATGTAGAGGCCAACCCAGATTTTGAGTGGTGCGACATTTGCCATTGTGGAAGCTTATGACATCCTAGGGAGCATATACATGCCTAATGAAGACGTATGAAGCAATTGAAAGTAAAAGGGTGTTTGATTATTGCCATAACCATTATTACAACTGTAAGATAAAGATACTAGCAGACTTCTGCAGGCCAATGTTCCAAAAACTCTTGGGAAATAAATAGAATGTCATACTATCAAAGTTGACAGATCATTAAACAGAAAACAAAAGAGATGGTTGTATCCCAGCTGATGATATAAAAGATAACTAAAGTCTAAGAGACAGAGGCGTTGAAGCCATGTTGGAAAAGAGCAGATACCCAATGATTGAGAAGAAGTCACAATACAATTAAGAACTGTAGCTATTGATTAGCACTTGTGCTTATCACTATTGAATGTTTAACGATGTTTATTTGTTAGGTGTGGAGATGTGTATATGAGGAGTATTTAGGGAGGCATTGTTCATTGTTGCAGGGTTGCATTAACTAGTAACCAGTGAGACAAAACCTGGAGCTGCAGGGTACGAGGCAACTTACCTGTTGCTTGTATTGTGAAGTAACTGCCATAGCTGACTCCAGCTGAGATTCTTGTGGACAGAAAATGTCATATTTACAGTCAACCACCTACATGCTTCTGAATGAAAGATAAGCCTTCTTTTTTGAGGGCTAATGACTTCACATTATATGGTTAACCTCCACACTGTAATTAAACGTTCTAGTGACATGATGAAAAGAACAGTTCTTCCAACTAGTGACTGTTCTTAATACATTGTTACTACAGCCAGGGATACAAGTACAGAAACATTTTAAATAATATCATTTATGGACAAGATGTCTCTCAACTGTATTTACCTGTGTACATAACCACATTTATTTTGAGTTTAACCTTCCTGATTCAAAACATTGAGAGTCAGGAAATTAAAATTGTAACATAATTCAATAACTTTGTCCACTGTCTTAACTGAGTTTATTGGATTGAGTTACAGTTGTGTTAAGTTGTTATCATACATCACACATACATTACTCTAGACACGTAGCCACAACAAAATAAATAGACTCAAAATATTTCGCAGAGTCAGATCATAGGGTGGTAGCAGTTAGGTACCCTGAGAATACATCATCATCAACTATTAGACTCAGGGACTTACATAGCTTGACCTCACTCTGTAGACAATTAATAATAATTCGCTTAATAAACATCAAAATCCACCGCAATGAAAATAACGATAAATAAAACATTATACTAGTTGTACGTTAAGTGAGTCTTGATATATGGATGCGAGTCATGGACAATGACTACAACCCACAAAAGCCAAATCCAAACCTCAGAAATGAGGTTTCTGAGGACGGTAGTTAATGTAATAGGAAGAGACATGGTCCGCAACCAGACGATACTTCAAGTCCTAACATCCCACGCCATGCAGACCCAAGTAGAACAGTCCCAACTAAGATTGTTTATCCATGTCTGCAGAATGGAAAAAGATCGGCTACCACGACAAGCATGGAAACAAAGAGCCAGGGATCCAGACCCCTAGGACGACCCAGAGTCCGCTGGGAGGACAACATTAGACAATCTTTAAAGGACCGAGGACTAGAATAGAACCAGGCCAGGAGGAAGACAGCCGAGAGGATAGTTTGGCGCTCTCTCTTCCAAACCTCTACACCTCACGGTAGAAGGGGAACGACTAAGTAAGTAAGAAACGTCTGTGAATTAAAAATAAATAAATTATATATATATATATATATATATATATATATATATATATATATATATATATATATATATATATATATATATATATATATATATATATATATATATATATATATATATATATATATATATATATATATACTTTGTACAATTCGCGATTTCTTTATTTCAGGGTTATACTGAGCTCAGAATTGACCTGAAATACGGAAGTACACAACGGTTTGCTCACTACTCAAACTTCAAGATCTATGACGAGCAGTCGAATTACGTAATTAACGTAGGGACGTATGATGGAACAGCAGGGGACGCCCTAACGTACCACAATGGATTCTCTTTTTCAACGTACGACCGAGACAATGATAGAGCTATAGATATTTACAATTACAACTGTGCCATGCATTTTCATTCAGCGTGGTGGTATAATAATTGTTACTACTCAAACTTGAACGGTGTGTGGTCAGCACAGAACTTAAACGGTATGGTCTGGCGACCCGGTTCTAGTTATTATTACTCGACCTTTTCCGAGATGAAGGTCAGAACAGTTTAAATTAATGCATCTGTAAAAACATAAATGTTTGTAGATTTAGGCAGAATTATATTAGAAAACAAGCGCCATTGTTGTGTAAATTAGGCATGTCATTTTTTTTAAAAGTTACCTTCATATTGCAAGAAAGTAAATGATAAAAAAGGAAAATCTCTTTACTTGCAGAAAATGCAGATGAAAAAAACTAACTATTAATGTGTCCGTGACTTTGTTATGCCTTTCAATGTGAGAGTATGTATATGTTGTGCTTGTAGCTGTGACTCTTTGTTTGTGACATAGATTCTTGTTTTCTGTGTGTATCTATCACGACACATATCAGCATCTGTGTTTGTTTACAAATGTGTAAATCTATTTATTTGTTTTTTTGTGAAATTGCTTATAGTATTAGTTCAAAATTACACTTACAATACCAAAAGTGTATAACATGTTTCAACAACCAGAAGTCAAAACAAATATAGAAAACTACTGGCACTAGATCAATATCGCCTGAAATTAGATTTGAAAAGTGTTGGAATAAGATAGGCCCACTAACAAACGTTCATAAGATAAGGCGAAAATAAGAAAGCAGATGTTGTGATAAACGAGCGCCAATGCCTTATCGCTTTATCTTTTCCTACATCTCTCTTATTTTATTTTCTCGCACATTTGTGCTCTTTCAAGCCCACATTTACTATTCATCGTTTTTTATTACTCGCGACCGACATCTAGAACCACATTTATTCTTTCGTCGGTGGTAGCATAAATTATTTTGATTGAGTCCCCATACTTGGGCATTATCTTTAGAAGTTCACATTGCCTGGTGATAAATCTGGCGAACCACTTCTGGGTTCATCAAAATCAGACATCTGGGCATGGTACAATTTCTGTGGACTATTGTTAACTTTGAAGCGGGCGCGGCTGACACAAAAGCTTTGTCTTTTTATTGTTCGGTCGATGTCCATACAAGTGACGGGTCATTACATTGGGACAATGGCGCAGAGAGACGCCCAGCTCGGCTTCTCATGCTGTTAACACCAACCGCCATGTAATACAATAGGCGAGGCCACAAACGGACTTGTAAGCGTGCTGGCAATCATGCACCGAGGTAACAAAGGCCGCCGCCAACACCCGGAGCGATAGATAACCAGAGGGTGATGTGACAGTTGGAAGGCGGAGAATACTTTTGCATTGGCCAGCCAATTATCTCAACACCTGTCTGTCAAACAAGCCCGACAACAAAAGTTGGTCGCGAAAAGTCCCACGCACTTTTGGGCTGACAGCGGACAAGAAAGATCCTGGGAATGAGTGACCAGAGGGTCTCTTAGCTATTGGTTTTATGGGTGGAGGTGTTTGTCACCGGTCGAAGGGACCTACATTTGACTTTTAGAGATATAATATACCGCGCAGATCGCTAGAGAGAGGAGTCCAGTTTTTCAACATTGCGGAGTAAAGAAAATTTCCTAACGCATAGCTTGCTATTAATTCAGTGTGGATAAATATTTCACATCTGTGTGTATTGTGTTCTTAAAGGATTTTGCGAAGGGAAAAGAAGGTTAGTAGATCTGATACAGATTATTAATACTGTTTTCTTATTCTTTAGTTATTTATCTTAGCCGTCTAGCTAAATATGCGGAAGCTAGTTTTTTAATTAATTCTTCTAGTACATAACTAAATAAAATCAGAAGACTTTCCTCTAAGAGGAAAGACTGATAGGATGTAATTAATAGTTGATACGTCTCCTTCCTCTAGCTTGTTGAATCATCATCATAGTCTTCTGTGCGCACCCACTCCCATGCACAATATATTAAACATCATTAGAATCGAACTCATAAAGATCTAGAGGGAGATGTAGAATAAATGAAAGTAAACCAGTATATATTAAGTGTGAAAACTTCGAAGACTTTTGTGTGTCTTCAGTCCATCAGAAGTCTGAGTCTACACGCTACGTGTCTGACGTCTAACCAGAAATAATTTATCAAAATGGACATTTGGTTCGCAGGATTCGGCATGAAACATTCTTCGTTCCTCGGTAAAAAAAAAGGAATATTTCTCGCCCACGATACAGACAGTGGACTCAGCATTTTTTGTCAACATATATCACATGCGCACAAGTTCAATACATAGTTAAGACAAGTTCAAATCACTCGAAAGGTTACTACAGGAGTCAAGCTAAAGCTCAAGTTGATTACTCATATCAAGTTTAGCTCCATCGGAAGCGTAATATCTGAAGTCAAGCTAAAGATCTCAAAAATAAAATCTCATACATATTTATACCAAGGGAAACACACTCTTAAAAGCATTCTATGAAGAAGACTCCAAAGTATATTTTTACGAATCACGGTTACTTACTCAAGATAAGGGGTCTACATATCAAGACCATTTTGTAAAGATATCCAATCTGGCCAGTATCCTCCGGATATTAGACAACAGTTTTCATTAGAACGTCCTCGACTTAGAGATACCCCACTTGACATAACTTATAACAACTTCGCACATTCTATGCACACATGTGAATCATCCTATCCGGCAGAAGCATTTAGAGACACATGGGCTCTGTACATTACTCACCATTTTGGTAACACGTATCATATCACATCGTCATTTCGCTTTATAAAATCTCATTCTTAATTAAATACTACTTTATTAACTACAATATTAATATATCATCTGCATGTTTGGTGTTAATCGTCTTTTACCGTCATCATGTTCTAATAATTACAAACCTTATATGAGTAGATATTTAATTAATAAACCCAATAATCGTTTGATCATTATCTAGTTTGTTAATGTATCACTCGTGCTGTCGGTGTTAAATATTTCTACACTCAGAAGAGGTTGGGTTTTTTTTCTGTTACGGGATCTAAGCGCAGAAGCGAAAGCCGTGGGGAATCAGAACTCTTTCCAGAATTAACTAGAAAACACTGTAAAGTGGAAAGCATTCGCATTCCCTTCTTCTAGTCCATATTTTGAATAGGTCTGTATTCTTTCTTGGCGAGCCAATTTCTAGAGATCGTCTACCTAATATCTCATAGGCTATTCCTGGCAAAAAGTACTGTAGTAGTTTCCCAAATACTCATCACACGACAGATTGAAACAAAAGCGAAATTGTCAATTCAAAACATAGTCAAAATATATGCATTGAGACAAACAAAGAAACATAATATATGCATAGAGACAAGCAAAGAAACATAATATATGTATAGAGACAAACGGGAGCCGCGCTGGTGTAATGGCTTCGGCGTTGTACTGGCGACCAGGTGTTCATGGTTCAAACCCGGGCGTCGGCGTTTGAAGAAATGTTTACGGCCGGAAATTTGACTGAATAGCCTGAACGGCTCCTGTGATAAACCCTCTGTGGATGGGAAGGAGCGAAGCTCCTGACCGGGTTGGAAGGAAAGTCCTCAGGTTCCCCAGCCTCGCAATGACATGTCATTGGGCCGAAGGGCTGAAAGCCCAAAGGCCGCTGGTTAAAAAAAAAAAAAAAAAAAAAAAAATAGAGACAAACAAAGAAACATAATATATGCATAGAGACAAACAAAGAAACATAATATATGCATAGAGACAAACAAAGAAACATAATATATGCATAGAGACAAACAAAGAAACATAATATATGTATAGAGACAAACAAAGAAACATAATATATGTATAGAGACAAACAAAGAAACATAATATATGTATAGAGACAAACAAAGAAACATAATATATGCATAGAGACAAACAAAGAAACATAATATATGTATAGAGACAAACAAAGAAACATAATATATGCATAGCAACAAACAAAGAAACATAATATATGTATAGAGACAAACAAAGAAACATAATATATGCATAGAGACAAACAAAGAAACATAATATATGCATAGAGACAAACAAAGAAACATAATATATGCATAGAGACAAACAAAGAAACATAATATATGTATAGAGACAAACAAAGAAACATAATATATGTATAGAGACAAACAAAGAAACATAATATATGCATAGAGACAAACAAAGAAACATAATATATGCATAGAGACAAACAAAGAAACATAATATATGTATAGAGACAAACAAAGAAACATAATATATGCATAGAGACAAACAAAGAAACATAATATATGCATAGAGACAAACAAAGAAACATAATATATGCATAGAGACAAACAAAGAAACATAATATATGCATAGAGACAAACAAAGGAACATAATATATGCATAGAGACAAACAAAGAAACATAATATATGCATAGAGACAAACAAAGAAACATAATATATGCATAGAGACAAACAAAGAAACATAATATATGCATAGAGACAAACAAAGAAACATAATATATGTATAGAGACAAACAAAGAAACATAATATATTCATTGAGACAAACAAAGAAACATAATATATGTATAGAGACAAACAAAGAAACATAATATATGTATAGAGACAAACAAAGAAACATAATATATGCATAGAGACAAACAAAGAAACATAATATATGTATAGAGACAAACAAAGAAACATAATATATGTATAGAGACAAACAAAGAAACATAATATATGTATAGAGACAAACAAAGAAACATAATATATGTATAGAGACAAACAAAGAAACATAATATATGTATAGAGACAAACAAAGAAACATAATATATGTATAGAGACAAACAAAGAAACATAATATATGTATAGAGACAAACAAAGAAACATAATATATGTATAGAGACAAACAAAGAAACATCATATATGCATAGAGACAAACAAAGAAACATAATATATGTATAGAGACAAACAAAGAAACATAATATATGTATAGAGACAAACAAAGAAACATAATATATGTATAGAGACAAACAAAGAAACATAATATATGCATAGAGACAAACAAAGAAACATAATATATGTATAGAGACAAACAAAGAAACATAATATATGCATAGAGACAAACAAAGAAACATAATATATGTATAGAGACAAACAAAGAAATATAATATATGTATAGAGACAAACAAAGAAACATAATATATGTATAGAGACAAACAAAGAAATATAATATATGCATAGAGACAATTAAAGAAACATAATATATGTATAGAGACAAACAAAGAAACATAATATATGTATAGAGACAAACAAAGAAACATAATATATGTATAGAGACAAACAAAGAAACATAATATATGTATAGAGACAAACAAAGAAACATAATATATGCATAGAGACAAACAAAGAAACATAATATATGTATAGAGACAAACAAAGAAACATAATATATGTATAGAGACAAACAAAGAAACATAATATATGTATAGAGACAAACAAAGAAACATAATATATGTATAGAGACAAACAAAGAAACATAATATATGTATAGAGAGACAAACAAAGAAACATAATATATGCATAGAGACAAACAAAGAAACATAATATATGTATAGAGACAAACAAAGAAACATAATATATGTATAGAGACAAACAAAGAAACATAATATATGTATAGAGACAAACAAAGAAACATAATATATGCATAGAGACAAACAAAGAAACATAATATATGTATAGAGACAAACAAAGAAACATAATATATGCATAGAGACAAACAAAGAAACATAATATATGTATAGAGACAAACAAAGAAATATAATATATGCATAGAGACAATTAAAGAAACATAATATATGTATAGAGACAAACAAAGAAACATAATATATGTATAGAGACAAACAAAGAAACATAATATATGTATAGAGACAAACAAAGAAACATAATATATGTATAGAGACAAACAAAGAAACATAATATATGTATAGAGACAAACAAAGAAACATAATATATGTATAGAGACAAACAAAGAAACATAATATATGTATAGAGACAAACAAAGAAACATAATATATGCATAGAGACAAACAAAGAAACATAATATATGTATAGAGACAAACAAAGAAACATAATATATGTATAGAGACAAACAAAGAAACATAATATATGTATAGAGACAAACAAAGAAACATAATATATGCATAGAGACAAACAAAGAAACATAATATATGTATAGAGACAAACAAAGAAACATAATATATGCATAGAGACAAACAAAGAAACATAATATATGTATAGAGACAAACAAAGAAATATAATATATGCATAGAGACAATTAAAGAAACATAATATATGTATAGAGACAAACAAAGAAACATAATATATGTATAGAGACAAACAAAGAAACATAATATATGCATAGAGACAAACAAAGAAAGAATAGCAGGTATGAGAAGAGTTGGTGAAGGTTGGCCACACACTCAACTTACTTTCTCGTGATTTAATATTAATAGAGGCACTTTTTTTGTTCCTTGACGTTGGTGATGATGATGATTTCATGTAACACACATGTAACACACCATGAAGATAGATATATTGACTAAGGGGGACATCCATAAAAGACGTATACACAAGTTTGGCATTTTTTTACCCTCCCCACCAACAATATGTCCACCTCTGTCCACCTCTGATTTACCCCCACTGTAGTGGTTTTGATGGTATTGTATGATGGTGATATTACTAAGTGTGATGTATGAGGTCAGCTGTGAAGGCTCCTGAGATAAAATGTAGCTGTGAAATTTCAGAAGGCCTTTCTTGCTACCACTACGACCTCACACCTATCTTTTTTTCTAATGAATGTGGCTACGTTAAAATCTAGGGTACTGAATGTAATGTGTTGTATTGACATATACAAACACACACACACACACACACACAGATATTAAATAATATAATATTATCAATACAATTTAGAACACAATGAACTAAATTCAGCTGGTGAAATTTTAGAAAGTAAATCTTTTTTAAATTTATTTGTTCTGAACCAAGGTTTTATTTTGGCCAGAACATATGAAAGATTTTGGAATTTATGAGTGAATGGCATGAATAAATGGCATGATAAATAAAAGGTGTGTACGTGTACAATTTTCACGATTAGTTAATATTTCTACAGTTCATAATTTTATTTTCCCTGGGAGAACGATGAATAGATGTGCTGTTGGGGTGGCTTCATCCCTCCATGTCTATGCCTACCAAACATTGTCCATTAATGATGGAAGGAAATGGGATGTTTTAGTAGTAATTCACTTTGGGTGCTATGTCTATGAAGTTGGTGTAAATCCAGCAGACCAGCCTGCTTACGTAACTTTGAAAGAGTAGTTCTGGTGCTGGAATCTGGTGGCCCCCACCTCTCCGTGCTTGGGGGCAATATATCGGGTGGCCCCACCTCTCCGTGCTTGGGGCAATACAAGGCTGTTCTGCCGAGATGCGACACTGCACGGGTCCTCACTGTCAATTAGTTACCCAGCATTTGACACCACCTTTTGGTGTCAACCTAAAAAACTCACAGCTCAGATTATGAATAAAGAACACAGAAATGCTAGCAAAACTCAGCTGAGCTGCTGGCTATAGTATGGCGTCCCTGAACTTATTTCAATTTACTTCATTGGAAATCACCACACTTAAAATTTACTGTGTCTATCACTGGACAACTATTGAGGAATGGCAAAAAAGCGCGTCTGAGCGCTGATAATATGATTGTCTGTGGCCAATCAATGCATTGTGTTTTTTCAAATTCAAATTTCCTACACTAAAGTCATTTCAGTCATGCTTCAGTCAAGTATGGATTTTTATCTGTTAGTCCGTCCGTCTCTACTTGCGTTTTCACAAAAACGTACTTGGTTTTTGAACCAACCTATCCGTCCCCTCTACAAAATTTTGCCTGAAAAGTTATTTTTAGCCACAATTCTCCTTAACACCCTCTCTCTTTCATTCTAACTAGATTTTAGCACTGGCGTCCTCAAGGCTACACTTTTTTTAAAATTAGTGACATTATTGTTTCAATGCAGTCGTTCGTCGATATGAACAACACAGTCTTTTGTCAATATCTTCATTATTATCTATCCGTCTGTATAAATAAAAGCATATTATTTCACTGCTCAAAATGGGCCATCCGGCCAGCTAGGTTTTATATTCCTAACATCATTATTAAGAAAAAGTTACTTTTCAAGGTTAGTTGTTTTTTTCGAAATATTTTCTAGAATCTTCTGTGAAACGTTTGCCGCTGCATTCAAATAAAGGACAAAATATCGCAAAAACGTCCAAAAAATGACTGTTGCGTATAATACTATGGTCCCTTTTGTCGATTTCGTTACCTTGTGTCAACTAGGGGACGTGACTTTTCCTCCGTTCCCCCCCAATTGCATCTTTGTAGCCTTGCTAGTTTCAAGCACATGTTCAGTCAGATTTTTCCTTTTGATCTTCGTTCTCAATTCGTTCCAAGGGTAAACGTTCTAGCAATTTAATTTCCATGGCGGGTAATGACCCGCGGCGTGGGCGATCATGCCTTCTAGTAACTTACGCATTATGTTTTTATCCTTACATGTTATCTTAGGAGGTATTTTAACGTTGTATCACTGTTAATTTTACGACACATCTCCCCACTTGAAAACATGCCTATGGCAAGTTCCAAAACCAGCGATACACATAGGTAAAATTACTCCTCACGTCTGCCAGTACTCTAATTTTGATCACAGGGGTGCCGACTGAGGAAATCTGCACCGACATTCAATTTGCCTGGGATATATTGGATACTAAACTGATAAGGTTGAAGCAATAAAGACCACCTCAGCAATCTTGCGTTTTCATGCTTAGCCTGAGATAAGAATACGAGAGGCTGATGATCCGTCTCGACCACAAAAGTCCTACCATACAGATAGATTTGAAACTTCTTTATTGCCCAGATTAACGCTAAACATTCTTTTTCGCTTGTGGAGTATCCTTGTTCCGCCTTATTCAATTTGCGGCTTGCATAAGCGACTGGTTTCAGTTCCCCATCAGGTGAGGATGATCTTTGCAACAAAGCCCCTCCGAGTCCTACATTACTTGCATCGGTTCTTAAGACAAAGTCCTGTGTCAAATCAGGCAGTTTGAGAATAGACTTGCTAGTGAGTTTTTCCTTTAACTCTTGGAACGCTAGTTCACATTGTGCAGTCCAAATAATTTTATCTGGAAGTCCCTTGCGAGTCAGATCAGTCAGAGGAGCACAAATAGCGTTAAAATTTTTGATGTATTTCTGATAAAATCCGCATAACGACACGAATGATCGCACGTCCTTTTTTGTTTGTGGTCTAGATGCTCTCTGCAGTTTTTCCAAGTTCTTAGGATCAGGGGTCATATTACCCTGATATACAGTGTGCCCCAAGAATTCCAACTCTTTGCAAACGATACAACATTTTGTTGGCCTAGCAGTTAAGTTCGCCTCCCGAAGCCTATTAAATAACATTTCTAGAGCTTCAATGTGTTCTTCAAATGTCTCTGTGGCGACAAGAATATCATCCATGAAATTCGTGATACATGGGTTATTCAGGGGATCCAACAATTTGCGCATCATCCTTGAAAATACACTCGGAGCATTTTTCAGTCCGAATGGTAGCATATTGAATTCATAATGTCCATTAGAAGTGCTAAAAGCCAAATAAGGTCTCACTTCAGGCTTCACTGGGATCTGGTAATAGCCTTTACTAAGATCCACCTTTGAAAAGTATTTTGCCTTGTTCAGTCTGGCAAATAACTGTTTTGTGTCTGGTAATGGATCCACTTGGCCTTCTGTGACAGCATTCAGTTTCCTGTAATCTATGCACAGTCTGTGTTCCCCAGACGGTTTTCTCAACAAAACGACACTAGAACTAAAAGATGATTCACTGTGCGAAATAATCCCCTCCTTCAACAAATAATCTATTTCTTCCTTCAATGCCTTCTCCTTCGCGAACGGAATAGAATAGGCTCTCATACAGATTGGGTTTGAGTCTACCAGTTTCATGTCATACTGTAGCAAATTTGTATGGCCTGGTTTATCTGTTAATACATCTGTATGTTCCTCCAGAACCTGTTGAACTCTCTCCCTCTGGTTTTTAGTCAGGTGCTTACTGACTTTTACCTGTGCTGCTGTTTCACACGGATGTAATGGGTATTCATGTGAGGTGAGTTGTTCCTTTTGCATTTGAGTTGCGATAGCTAAGGTCAGTAAGGGGGTGCTTTCCTGGAGTGGTCTGTCCAGATACTTCTTTAACAGGTTTACATGATAAACTTTCTCCTTCCCCTTTTTGTCAATTTTATAGTTTGTTCTAGACATCTTCTCTAGAACCGTATATGGACCTTGCCATCCAATTTGTAATTTATTCTGGCTACCGGGTAGTAGAAGCAGCACCTTCTCTCCCACAGCTAGTTCTTTGTCCTTTGCCTTCCTATTAAAATATGCTGCATGTTTCTTCCTGGCTTGTTTCAAATTATCATTTGCCAGTTTCCATCCAGCTTTCAAACGAGTGGTCAGTTCGTTCACGTATTGATAAGATGAGGTAACAGTCTCTTCCGCCTTCTCATCTGTCCAGGTCCTTAATAAAGCTTCTAATGGACCTTTTATTGGCCTCCCAAATAGCAGAGTTGCGGGAGCCATCCCGGTTGAACTATGTGGTACCTCCCGATACGCAAACAATGCGGCGGGCAGGAATTGATGCCACAGATCCGGTTTTTCGTGTGCCAGCTTTCTCAGGATAGAAATGAGAGTCCCGTTGAACCTCTCTACGTGGCCGTTCCCTGGCGGATGGTACGGACTACAATGAAAGTGTCTGGCTTGAAATAGCTTAAAAACTTCTTCCGTTAGTTTCCCCTTGAACTGAGAACCATTATCCGTCAAGATTTGATGCGGGAATCCTAATCGGGTAGATATTGTAAGTAGTGCCTCTGCTACATGTTTTGAATCAATTGATGGCAGGGCTACCGCCTCTCCCCACATAGAACAAGTGTCCACCAGAGTAAGGATGTAACTGTTCCTCCTCTTGGTCCGAGTGAGAGGTCCCACAATATCCACTGCAACCCTCTCAAAAGGTGTTCCCACTATGGGCATTTCCCCTAGAGTTGCAGGAGCAGTCCAATGCTTTGGAGCTACCCTTTGACATTCTGGGCAGGATTTGACATATCTTTTTATATCCTCCGTTATCCCTGGCCAGAAGTAATGACAAGCTATACGCTGTCCTGTGGCGCTGATCCCCGTGTGACCACTGAAGGGAATCGCATGCCCGAGTTCCATCACTTTATCTCTATATGAAGTGGGAAGAACCAGCTGGTTGTGACCATTTGTTCCAGTTCTGGCCTTCCTGTATAACAGTTTGTTCTTCATGAAATATTCTCCCTTGCTCGGAGGTGTGTGGCATTTGGGCAATTTTTTAAAACATGGCTTGAGTGTCCTATCCTCAGCCTGCGCCTTCCTCATCTCCTCTGGATGAGCATTTATAGGTTCACCTTCTTCCTCCTTCTTCTGTGATCTGGTCTGCACTGTCGCCATGATCACAGGCCTCTCGGGATTCCCCAAGAAGACGTATCTACAC
Source organism: Oreohelix idahoensis (assembly GCA_024509875.1). Classification (NCBI taxonomy): domain Eukaryota; kingdom Metazoa; phylum Mollusca; class Gastropoda; order Stylommatophora; family Oreohelicidae; genus Oreohelix; species Oreohelix idahoensis. The sequence goes on from JAMPIV010015435.1 coordinate 119,786, forward strand.
CCCAATATCAGAGGGTAGATTGGTTCATCTATCACTGCTGCTCTGATTTCTCCTTCCACATAGCGAGTTTTCACCGTTATCCTTGCGATGGGAAGTGTCATGAGTGGTATGTCCTTAGTCGCCCCTTGTATTTCAACTGTTTCTGTGGTATACTGACTTGGGTCCACTAGGCTAGACTTCACAACTGAATCATAATCCAAACCTGTGTCATAAAGGCACCTTATGGTGACCCCATTACAAATAACATCCTCACAAACTGGGGGGTGATAAGGTTCCTGTTGTCCATTAGGATTAACCTTTAATCTTTGCGTCCCCGACTTCATTGCAGCAATGTTTGAAGGTTTCCTTCTACAAAATTCGGTGTTATGGTTATCTTTCTTGCACCATTTACACCATCTTTTTCCTTGGTTCAACGGTTTTCTTTCATTGAATTTTTGGTCATTGAACTGTGAGTTTCTGTCTCGGTAGTCATTTCTTGGCCGTTCAAAGTTTGTCCTATCTTTATTTCCCTGCTCTCTATTATCAAATTTATTAAATTGCTGTGGAGCTTTAAAATTATCTATGTGCTTCTTTTTAGCACCACTTACCTCTGCCTGGGCTGCCTGATACCTCTCAGCGACATTTAAAACCTCTCCCAATTTCTCTGCACCTTGTTCCATGAGAAATTTTCTCATTTCTGGAGCCATGGACTCTCTCAATTGCTCAATCATGATCATTTCTTTAAGATCTTGGGTCTTCCCCAGAGCAGTCCATTTCTCCAAATAGGTTTCCAGTCTGGCAGAGAATTGGTGGTATGTCTCCCCAGACAACAGTTTGGCATTTCAAAATTTCTACGATAAAATTCCCCATTTTTTTCGTACCTCAATAACAAAGCCTGCTTTAACATGTCATAATTGTCTTGGTCTTCTCTGTTCATTTTTGCGAAGACTTCATAAGAAGTACCTCTCAGTCCCTGTGATAGCTTTAAACTCCACCTCTCTCTCTCTAACCCATATGTAGTAGCTAATAACTCAAAACGTCCTAGGTACCCCTCTATGTCATCGTCTTTTTCAACAAAATGGTCTAAATGAAACCCCATAGCTGAGTTTGAGGCTCCCAGACTGGGCGTAGCATCTGAGGCAAAAGGGCTGGCACCATTTTCAGGAGCCTGGCCTTGTAATTCCAGCTCCCTTAGTCGTAATTCGTGCTCCCTTTGCAACCTTCTATCTTCTGCCTCCCTTTCGGCAGTCAATCTTTTTTCTTCTGCCTCCCTTTCGGCCTTTTTATCTTCTGCTTTCCTTTGCTGTCGTTTTTCTTCTGCCTCAATCTGCAGCCTCTTAGTCTCAGCCTCTAACCTCTTCTCTTCAGCCAACCTTTCAGACTCTAATTTTCTTTCAGCCTCTTTTTCTAATCTTCTTTCTTCCCGTTCAATATACTTATCACATTCAGCCGTTACGTATTGAATTAAAATCTGACCATCCATTCCCATCTCCTTTGCGGTCAGCACAGCAGCTGATCTAAATTTTGCCAGCTCCGCCATACTTTTTAAACAAATCTAGCAATAAGCAAAGTAAAATTTCCAACCTCCAAAGTACTTATAATTACTCTAGACTAAATAATTCTAATTAATTAATTAACTAACACTGGCTGTGAAGATTCACCAACTTCTAATTGCCCTTTTAATTTAAAGGGACACTTTTAATTTTAAGGGAATTTTACAATTTTGTTCCCCTAATTTTATTTCTCCCACCAGGAAATCCTTATATTACTGTTTATGCTAATTATCCCTGGACAAGACCCCAATATATGTAGTGGTTTTGATGGTATTGTATGATGGTGATATTACTAAGTGTGATGTATGAGGTCAGCTGTGAAGGCTCCTGAGATAAAATGTAGCTGTGAATTTTCAGAAGGCCTTTCTTGCTACCACTACGACCGCACACCTATCTTTTTTTCTAATGAATGTGGCTACGTTAAAATCTAGGGTACTGAATGTAATGTGTTGTATTGACATATACAAACACACACACACACACACACACACACACAGATATTAAATAATATAATATTATCAATAAAATTTAGAACACAATGAACTAAATTCAGCTGGTGAAATTTTAGAAAGTAAATCTTTTTTAAATTTATTTGTTCTGAACCAAGGTTTTATTTTGGCCAGAACATATGAAAGATTTTGGAATTTATGAGTGAATGGCATGAATAAATGGCATGATAAATAAAAGGTGTGTACGTATACAATTTTCACGATTAGTTAATATTTCTACAGTTCATAATTTTATTTTCCCTGGGAGAACGATGAATAGATGTGCTGTTGGGGTGGCTTCATCACTCCCTGTCTATGCCTACCAAACATTGTCCATTAGTGATGGAAGGAAATGGGATGTTTTAGTAGTAATTCACTTTGGGTGCTATGTCTATGAAGTTGGTGTAAATCCAGCAGACCAGCCTGCTTACGTAACTTTGAAAGAGTAGTTCTGGTGCTGGAATCTGGTGGCCCCACCTCTCCGTGCTTGGGGGCAATATATCGGGTGGCCCCACCTCTCCGTGCTTGGGGCAATACAAGGCTGTTCTGCCGAGATGCGACACTGCACGGGTCCTCACTGTCAATTAGTTACCCATCATTTGACACCACCTTTTGGTGTCAACCTAAAAAACTCACAGCTCAGATTATGAATAAAGAACACAGAAATGCTAGCAAAACTCAGCTGAGCTGCTGGCTATAGTATGGCGTCCCTGAACTTATTTCAATTTACTTCATTGGAAATCACCACACTTAAAATTTACTGTGTCTATCACTGGACAACTATTGAGGAATGGCAAAAAAGCGCGTCTGAGCGCTGATAATATGATTGTCTGTGGCCAATCAATGCCTTGTGTTTTTTCAAATTCAAATTTCCTACACTAAAGTCATTTCAGTCATGCTTCAGTCAAGTATGGATTTTTATCTGTTAGTCCGTCCGTCTCTACTTGCGTTTTCACGAAAACGTACTTGGTTTTTGAACCAACCTATCCGTCCCCTCTACAAAATTTTGCCTGAAAAGTTATTTTTAGCCACAATTCTCCTTAACACCCTCTCTCTTTCATTCTAACTAGATTTTAGCACTGGCGTCCTCAAGGCTACACTTTTTTTAAAATTAGTGACATTATTGTTTCAATGCAGTCGTTCGTCGATATGAACAACACAGTCTTTTGTCAATATCTTCATTATTATCTATCCGTCTGTATAAATAAAAGCATATTATTTCACTGCTCAAAATGGGCCATCCGGCCAGCTAGGTTTTATATTCCTAACATCATCATTAAGAAAAAGTTACTTTTCAAGGTAAGTTGTTTTTTTCGAAATATTTTCTAGAATCTTCTGTGAAACGTTTGCCGCTTCATTCAAATAAAGGACAAAATATCGCAAAAATGTCCAAAAAATGACTGTTGCGTATAATACTATGGTTCCTTTTGTCGATTTCGTTATCTTGTGTCAACTAGGGGACGTGACTTTTCCTCCGTTTCCCCCCCCCCCCCCCCCCCCCCCCCAATTGCATCTTTGTAGCCTTGCTAATTTCAAGCACATGTTCAGTCAGATTTTTCCTTTTGATCTTCGTTCTCAATTCGTTCCAAGGGTAAACGTTCTAGCAATTTAATTTCCATGGCGGGTGATGACCCGCGGCGTGGGCGATCATGCCTTCTAGTAACTTACGCATTATGTTTTTATCCTTACATGTTATCTTAGAAGGTATTTTAACGGTGTATCACTGTTAATTTTACGACACCCACCCCCTCCTTCCTTGTGGACGTCCGCTCCACATGGTCTTGAATAAACACATAAGCTTACATTTTTAATCACCTACCTATATTTAAAACTTAGTTTAGTTCCATACAATACATAATTTGTATACAGATAACTCAGTTTAATTATGTGAAACGCGCGTTACTAAATTTTGTACATTACATAGTAACATACAAGTCGTGTAAAAGTTTAAATATGCAAAAACTATGCACATCATAACACAGTGGGTTTTATAAGTTCAGGACACCTCCTAAACCGGCACAGTAATTATTTTCAATATTAAAACAGTCAACCAAAAATGATAGTTTTGACAGTTAATAAGTCAAAACAATTATGTGACAAAACTTTATAAACAAATTAAGAAATGTGATCATGAAAGCATAATTTTATGAATTTAAATCTTAAATTAATTGTTTATTGAAATTGATTATCTTACTGTTCCTATGATGTCTTAAACTTTTGAAACAAAGTGTACTGTAGTAATATTCTGAAGGATAACTCTTAACTGCCACAATATTAATGTGAATGTTTGCCGTTCTTTTAGCAGTGAATTCAGACTGCAACCAGTTGAACAGAATGCGTGCAATGACGACCCTAGTGTCAGAACTTTGTTGTTCTCGTTGCTTTGGTGCAATGTCTGCATCACCAACATCATGGTCATCTGGATCAATTGTAACTGATGCACAGAGTTATGTTCTTGACAGCTGCATGAGATGGAAGGTATTGTTCGCATGAGCTGCATACGTGCTTGTGAATGTGTCAGTTGGTGAGGGCGGTAAAAGTCAAATGGCATGACTTTAAATCCATGATGTGGTTCAAGACCATCTAAAGCAATTCTGTGAACAAATATATGTCACTGCTATCTGCACGTGATGCACTGCTGACACCTGAACATGTTTTGTAAAATGGCATTGGCGATGGAATGAATCATTTGCGAAATACATGATTGTAGTTCGTGCGTCTCTATCTGTAGCATGTGAGAGTATTGCACTTGACAATTTGTAGGCAGTATTGTGACTGCTGAACATGGTCAGCACCACTGCAGGCTTGAAACGGGAAGATTAGCTGCATTGCTACTAACTTCAGGTTCCACATACTTGGCATGCACGCTATAGTAATCAATGACTGTTTGAATTCCACACTTCAGCACTTGTCTCTCCTTCTTTGATCTTCTTTGATCCTTAGCCGCGGACCGTGAAAGCAGTTAGTAGCCATCACGACTGGTGACGTCTTGTAATGCAAAAACAAATTGATTCCACTTCGCTCCGTAGGCGGCCATACTTCGCACAGTGCCCCAACTCTGGTTCATTCCCTGCATCCCAGCCTCCACAGCCCTTTGCCAAGTTGTCCCTGGTCCGCCCCTCCCTCGCATTCCCCCAGTTGCCCAGAGCACAGCTGTTCTTGTGATGGCATCGGGGTCTCCTCTGAGGACATGGCCAACCCAGCCCCAGCGTCTGCAAGCTACGAATGCGCGCATGTCCCCCTGCCCGCTTCGAGCAAGCAGATCTCGGCCGGTAATGGCATCCGGCCAAAAGACTCGATGAACCCCTCTTAGGCACGTTGTGTGAAAAGATGACAATCTTGACATCCCCCCCCCCCCCCCCCCTCAGTAACTCTCCAGCACCCCGCACCATAGAGACGCACAGAAAGCACACAGTCTCAATATAATCCTAATTGTGTGCCTGTGCTGCACCTAGAGGACCCCCCAGATGTTGCCCAGACCAAAAAAAGGCTCTTCCCGCAGTTTTCAATCTGCCGCCGATGTCCCCGCCCGCTCCGCCATCTGCTGTCACCACCATCCCAGACCTGTGAAGGCGTCGTTCTGCTCCAGCCGCGGACTCCCCACCGACATGGGCCCAGGGTTGCTCACACCGAGCGTCATGACACCTGACTTCCCCAGATTGACGCCCAAGCCCACCCGCTGGCCACACCCACCAAGTCCATCCGTTCCCTCCTGGATGTGCCGGTGTTAAAAGCCAGCAGTACCACGTCATCTGCACACTCCAGATTCCCCAATGTAGAAAATGTAGTCCATCCCACTCCTCTTGGACCGCCGCCCTGCGCACCACCCAGTCCACGACTGTCAACAATGGAGTGGCCGACAAGGGGCACCCCTGTCGCACCCCCGTCCCACCTCAAAGGCCAGGCCGCTCCGCCCATCGCTACCCTCAAATTTGGAAAAGGCCTTTCACGATTGACACCACGAAGCCCGGAACTCCACAAGCCCTCAGCATTCTCCACAAACCGTCCCCATGTACACTGTCAAAAGCCCCTTCAAAACCGACGAAATTAACGTACAGGGCAAACACATGATCCACACATATCTGTTCCCTTCAAACCCCGCCTGCCCCTCCTCCGTCCTCGGTCCACTGCCACTGAAACTCTATGTATAACCATCCTGCACAGTATCTTGCTGGGAACTTTTATTACGTTTGGGTAGTTCATTGTTCAGTGTCGTAGATTTTTGATAGGAGAATTAAGACTTGGGTTGGTCCCTTCTGAATAGGTTGGAATGAGTGATAGTCACAGTGTGAGATAGAAATACAAAATAGATTTCCACGAGTGAGATGGTGGAATAGTGATAGAGGCTGTCTCTGAGAGCGGGAAATCTTCTCTCTCTCTCTCTCTCTCTCTCTCTCTCTCTCTCTCTCTCTCTCTCTCTCTCTCTCTCTCTCTCTCTCTCTCTCTCTCTCTCTCTCTCTCACCTATCTTCTACGACAGATCTAAAGTAGTCAGACAGTCTAACACTTATACATTAAATATATATATATATATATATATATCCACTCACGTGCACGCACATTCAAGTGACGACAGGTAGACACACAGACGTGGGAAACTATAACAAATGATTATATAGATATTCTAGAACGAGCTGACCAACGCGCTTATTAATTCCAAGAGAAATTTTAATTATCATCTAAAATTTCTTCACAACACATAGAAATTACATCAAAGCATATACAAATAGTCATAAAGTCAATAGAAATGCTACAAAATTGATAGACCCACAGTAAGATCCTTCCCCTCGATGTTTAGCCCACAGTCCCGTTAAAAGGAACAAAAGTGATAGCCCCCAAAGAGTCACAGATACATAGGGTTTAGTCTAAGAGTTTTTTTCTTCTCGTAAATGTATGAACAGGTTTGGATAATCTGATTTAGCCTAAGAAAGGAAAAAATTAGCATGTGCAACAATTCTGCAGAAACAAAAAGATTAAGACAGCCAATGGGTGCCAAAGTACAAAGGTAAAATCACACTCAGACCTACGTTCGCTCTATTCATTCAGACGAGCACACGTGCACATACTCACAGCTTTGATAGCCACTCCTGGAACCAAAAAAACCAATATTTTTAGGACTTGTTCATACAGAATCTTCAATGGTAATCTTGCGCCAAGACAACCCCAGGTCCAAAAAACGGGTTGAATTCACCACTTCCGGGACCGTTCTCTTGGGAATACTATTGTTTTAGATGTCTGTTTAAGTCACATAAAATTTGTCCAGGAACGAGCGTTAACAACGAGCACAGTGTCGCTAGCTTAGGTTTCTAGAATTGAGGAATGCCAGATCGGTGACTTCTTTCAGGACGGTACTATATTTGGTCACCACAATACTAGTCAAAACTCTGTCGGACTGTTACTGATATTTGCTTGCCACAACGGGCTGAACTGTACTGAAGAGTATTCTGGAAGAATTAATTCTGGCGCGAAGGCCTCTTACTTCATTTAACTGTTAAAGTTCAGGTAATGAAAGTGATTAGTTTCTTCACAAATAATGTTCACGTACTAGAACGCTGGCAAAGTTGGGTACCACGTTTCACTATATAAAAATGGAAAGAACACATATCAAATAATTTACATATATGTACTCAATATAACTTACATTTAAACTGCAAGCGTAAACCTTGACTTATCGTTTAACACTTCCCGTGGAATAAGTTATATTAAAATACTCATCATGAATTAGGAATATTCCGTCAACACTCATGAGGCATCTAGCATTATAAATTAGTTTAAAATATTCTCGACTGAGTATTAGCCGTTAAATTAAATTTATTAATAGCCGAATTGGTTTAGCTAGAATTTTATAATTATCTTGCTTTCCACTGTAACTCGTCGACTAAAGAATATACAAACTATTGAAATAATCACTCTGCACACAGAACTAGTTTAAAATGAAATAGGCGATTAAACACTTTACCACTTCACAAAATACTAGAGATCTATTATATATAATATTTACCTCACGCAGAACTACAGACTAAACCATGAACTAGAATACTGTAATCTAATGGTAATCTAGAACTCGGCAAATGCCCAAGAAACTCAGACTTCGCCAAAACACAGATATTAAATCTAGCATAGCGATCTGTCTACTGCAAATTTAAGAGTGAGAATGAAATTAAAGTTTCAAACTTGGGTTAATATTTTAAACCAGACAAAGGAAGAACTCTTTTATTTCGCCAAACCGAAATAATCTCCCCTAGTCCTAACCCTTACGTCAGCTTACACGCATGACGTAACTGCCATCAGTGACCGAGAGTGCGCGTGTGAGTTTCAAATCTCAGACAGCCCGTCTGCAGTGCGGAGCGATTTTTCACGCTACGCCGGGCTATTCTGACGAAAACTCTCATGCGTTGCTGCGAAATGTAGACAATACGTCTTCCTGCCATGTCCGACGGAGCGAATTCTCACACCCCAGGCCCAGAAATCTGGTCGGGCAGCGCTCTGACCGGGGAAACTGCAGACGTTCTGTCTGGCGAGAACCGTATATTCACAGCTATCGTTCGACCGGCAGAGACTGACATCTCCGTAATACCATCACTAGTGCGATTCTCAGTTTTGAGAAAAGACACAGGTAACGTTAAGAAATGAGGATGAAAATATTTTTCGCAAACGAATGGATGCAAAAAAATACGGGAAAAAAAGTAAACTGCGATAATAAAATAGAGGATACGGGTGAAATGAAAAAGAAGAGAAAATAGGCAATTTATAGATCATAACTGTCTACGTGACAGAACGTCCCCTCTTTAAGATATGGAAGCACTCCATGTCTACGTTATGGAAATAAATTTCCTATATTCGTAGCTTTAGGGTGTCTGTCTTCTTCCCTCTCATCTCCTCCCTCCATCTCTCTCCAATTCCTACTTAAGTCTACTCCCAAAGTTTCCTTCCTCTGGAATGTCTCCCATGCGTGCTTGAAAGAGCGTCGCCGCTTCTGACATTTTCCAAAGATTTCCTGTGATTGCAGTGGAATTTCCCTGCCACTATCGTCATCTTCGTCAGTTTTGGCGATCGTCAGGAGATGGTCGGAGGTCGGCACTGGTCTTTCCAAGTATCTCTTTAAGAGATTGAAATGGAAAACCTTTTCCTTTCCTTCAATAGAGATCTGGTAGTTAGCCTTAGAAATTTTTTTCAGGACGGTTAACGGCCCTTGCCATCCGATCCTCAGTTGGTTGTTTCCGGTAGGGAGTAACACCAAAACTTTCTCTGCTGCTTCCAATTCTCTCTCTTTTGTGACTTTTCTGTATCGGTTAGCGTGCTTTGTGCGTGCTCGCTTAAAGTTAGTCGTTGCTAGGTCCCATCCTAGTTTCAACCGTTCCTTTAAATCCGATACGTATTTACTGGCTGAGACAACTGTCTCATCAGCCTTCTGGTCTGTCAGCGACCAAACTAAGGCTTCAAGAGGCCCCTTGATGGGTCTGCCGAATAAAAGCGTAGCTGGCGGAAATCCTGTGGAAGTATGAGGAGATTCTCTGTAGCCAAATAAAGCTGCCGGAATACAGCAATCCCAATCTTCAGGTTTCACTTGTGCCAGTCTACTTAACATCATGTTGAGGTTTCCGATAACACGTTCTACTAGCCAATGTAGATGTGCTGGTCCCTCAAGATCTTGACGATCTCATCCATCAACAGGTTTCCGTATGGCGATCCGTTATCCGTCAACACTTGTTGAGGGAATCCCAACCGAGTGAAAATCTGCACGAGGGCTTCTGCGACATGCTTGGCATCTGCGCATGTAAGCGAGATAGCTTCTGCCCATAAAGTGCATGTATCGACTAAGGTCAGGATAAACCTGTTCCTTCTTTTAGTCCTTTCTAAGGGCCCTAAAATGTCGATCACAACCCGTTCGAATGGTGTTCCCACTATTGGCATTTCACCCAAAGAGACTGGGGGTGCCCGTTGCTTGGGTGGCACACGTTGGCACTGGGCACAGGATTTAACATATCTGATAACATCAGTATTTACTCCTGGCCACCAATAATGAGTGGTTATCCGTTGGTTTGTGGCGTTCTGTCCCATATGTCCGCTGAAGGGAAGAGAGTGCCCCATTTCTAGGATTTGGCTTCTGTACTGTTTCGGTACTAGAAGCTGGTTGTAACCTTGGTCAGGCTTGCCCGTTCTGCGATAAAGTACGCCATCCTTAGAAAAAATGTCCCCGTGCTGTCTGAGTTTCTTAGCGATGGGTAGTTTCCTAAAGCAGGGTGCCAAAGTAGGGTCCTTGTATTGCGCTTCTTTAAGTTCCACAGGTAACAAATTAGGCGCAGGCTCCCGTTCCTTTTTCGTTTGCCCTCTTGTATTTACTGATGCCACAATCGGCTCTTCCGGTTTACCAATACACACGTGTCTACCGCCAAGTATGACTGGGTAGATGGGATCATCCATAACAGCCGCTTTGATCACGCCTCTGACAAAGTCAGAGTGTATCTCCACCAATGCGATGGGAAGCGCTGTAGGTGCATCACTCTTACGAACTCCACAAAATTGGACGGTCTCTGCTGTCTCTTGACCGGGTTTAACCAGGTTTCTGGCAACAATGCAATCATACGAAAGCCCCGTGTCAAATAAACAAGAAGTTTGAGAACCGTTCAAAGTAACAGTACCTCGCATTGAGGGTCTATCCCCAACAGGTTGGGAATCATTGTCAATAATTCCGCATTGCGAGACTGTTAATAAGCATCCGATGCGTTTAGGCTCGGTGTGCTCGGTCTGATCATATGTCCCGTGCTCAGGGGTTCTTCCTTTGCCACCTTGACCTTTCTGGCCACGCTGCCATGAAGGGCGGTCGGGTTGAACAGACTGTTTGAGGTGGTTGGGGTACTTGTTCTTGTAGAACTTGGATTTTTCAGGAGGGGGGTTTTGAGGTCCAGTTTCTCTGTGATTACTCTGATTAGAAGCCTGAGAAGATTGCTCTAGATTATTTTTTCGAAAATGCTCCTCTGTCGGTTTCCGTTTTGTGGCCGGTAGTTCAGCCAGCGCATTTTGATAACGCTCAGACTTCTCTAAGATGTCTTCAAGTTTTTCTGCCCCCTGCTCAGCTAGAAATCTCCGGGTATCAGCAGACAAAGTGTTCTTTATTTGTTCTGTTAGAACAAATTCCTCCAGACCTTCATAGGTAGAGGGGAGCTTTGAAAGCTCAAGGCACTTTGTTAGGTATCCCTTCAAACGAGACGAGAACTGTTGAAAACTTTCAGAGCTCTCTTTCCTGCTGTTGCGAAACAGTTGCAGAAATTTGCGAGCATTCATTTCAAAGCGCTCCAGTAACGCTTTCTTCAACACATCATAGTTGTCTTGTTGGCTGCTTTCCAGTTTGGCGCAAACATCATACGCAAAACTTTTCAAAGCCTGGGAAAGCTTCATGTTCCAACGCGACCTTTCTAAACCGTACAGAGTTGCAATTTTCTCAAATTTCTTTAGGTACGTGTAAATCTTCTCATTAGGACAAGGAAAAGATTCTAACGGAAAAGACATAGCAGTGAGATGAGTAGATTGAGGGTTAGAAGGATCAGTTAAAGAAGAAGGAGGAGAAGACTCTCCATTGCTGGAGGTAGAGGCAGCACCACAACTTTGGAATTCTAGAGTTTTAAGAGCCAACTCATGCTGTCTCTCTTTCTCTTTTTCTTCCTGTTGCATCCTGCGAATTTCCATTTCCTCATCCATTTTCCTCTGCTCTCTAGCTTCGGCTGCTTTCCTCTCCGCATCATATCTCTCAAGTTCGTCTCTGACAAATGCTTTCGCTTCCTCTCCTTCCAGTCCCTCCTCTCTCGCTTCGTCCCTGAGGAGTTGTCTAAGCTTTGCCCTCTCGGCCATATTAAGTCAGTTACTGAGACTTAGTGGAGAACGCAAAGAGGAAAAGGATACACTGATTCCTACCACTTATGAGAAATTACCTAATAAAAGATGATATGCTTAACCCTGGGATACCTCCTCCAAAATAAAATCTAACTATCGCTGCTATTAATCGGCAATAAAGCACCTAATGCAGACGACTACGCCAAATAAATGGTAGTTAAGACTACTTACTGAAAAATAAGTTGCTACAGTGGAAAACAAAATAATTATTGCAAAAAAAAATTTTTTTTAGGAGAGAAAAAAATCCCTTAATTTTTAAATCCACTATAAGTTCACCCCTGAAGATAGTTAGGGTAAGGGAGGCAATTACAGGACGTATAGTCTGATCGCGCTCCTTAGCTTAGCTCAAACACCTACTTCTTCAGAACCCTGTGAATGTTATACACTCACAAACTTTACCAGCGTTAAGTATTACAAAATCAGTAATTAATATGTAATCCGACAAAATCAACCTGTAACTCAAATGTATAATGCTCAATAATGCTGTAGAAAAACAATTATTAGCCGTGTGGTCAGCACGCCCATAAAACAGATCGTTACGTCTAGGGGATAAATTATTTTTAAAAAATACAAAACTCACAAGACATCACACTCTTACTCTATATCAGAATAAATAAAAATCTCAGACGAGCTGATATTTGTCGTCTCGCCGTCCTATTCTAAGTTCAAAAACCGGAAACGAGACGACATTTGTCGTACTCGTCTTCCTATTCTAAGTTCAAAAATCCTTCGAACGAGACCACATTTGTCGTACTCGTCTTCTTATTCTAAGTTCAAAATCCCGATAGACGAGACCCCATTTGTCGTAGATTTTTGATAGGAAAATTAAGACTTGGGTTGGTCCCTTCTGAATAGGTTGGAATGAGTGATAGTCACAGTGTGAGATAGAAATACAAAATAGATTTCCACGAGTGAGGTGGTGGAATAGTGATAGAGGCTGTCTCTGAGAGCGGGAAATCTCTCTCTCTCTCTCACCTATCTTCTACGACAGATCTAAAGTAGTCAGACAGTCTAACACTTATACATTAAATATATATATATATATATATATATATATATATATATATATATATATATATATATATATATATATATATATATATATATCCACTCACGTGCACGCACATTCAAGTGACGACAGGTAGACACACAGACGTGGGAAACTATAACAAATGATTATATAGATATTCTAGAACGAGCTGACCAACGCGCTTATTAATTCCAAGAGAAATTTTAATTATCATCTAAAATTTCTTCACAACACATAGAAATTACATCAAAGCATATACAAATAGTCATAAAGTCAATAAAAATGCTACAAAATTGATAGACCCACAGTAAGATCCTTCCCCTTGCTGTTTAGCCCACAGTCCCGTTAAAAGGAACAAAAGTGATAGCCCCCAAAGAGTCACAGATACATAGGGTTTAGTCTAAGAGTTTTTTTCTTCTCGTAAATGTATGAACAGATTTGGATAATCTGATTTAGCCCAAGAAAGGAAAAAACTAGCATGTGCAACAATTCTGCAGAAACAAAAAGATTAAGACAGCCAATGGGTGCCAAAGTACAAAGGTAAAATCACACTCAGACCTACGTTCGCTCTATTCATTCAGACGAGCACACGTGCACATACTCACAGCTTTGATAGCCACTCCTGGAACCAAAAAAACCAATATTTTTAGGACTTGTTCATACAGAATCTTCAATGGTAATCTTGCGCCAAGACAACCCCAGGTCCAATAAACGGGTTGAATTCACCACTTCCGGGACCGTTCTCTTGGGAATACTATTGTTTTAGATGTCTGTTTAAGTCACATAAAATTTGTCCAGACACGAGCGTTAACAACGAGCACAGTGTCGCTAGCTTAGGTTTCTAGAATTGAGGAATGTCAGATCGGTGTCTACTTTCAGGAGGGTACTATATTTGGTCACCACAATACTAGTCAAAACTCTGTCGGACTGTTACTGATATTTGCTTGCCACAACGGGCTGAACTGTACTGAAGAGTATTCTGGAAGAATTAATTCTGGCGCGAAGGCCTCTTACTTCATTTACCTGTTAAATTTCAGGTAATGAAAGTGATTAGTTTCTTCACAAATAATGTTCACGTACTAGAACGCTGGCAAAGTTGGGTACCACGTTTCACTATATAAAAATGGAAAGAACACATATCAAATAATTTACATATATGTACTCAATATAACTTACATTTAAACTGCAAGCGTAAACCTTGACTTATCGTTTAACACTTCCCGTGGAATAAGTTATATTAAAATACTCATCATGAATTAGGAATATTCCGTCAACACTCATGAGGCATCTAGCATTATAAATTAGTTTAAAATATTCTCGACTGAGTATTAGCCGTTATATTAAATTTATAAATAGCCGAATGGGTTTAGCTAGAATTTTATAATTATCTTGCTTTCCACTGTAACTCGTCGACTAAAGAATATACAAACTATTGAAATAATCACTCTGCACACAGAACTAGTTTAAAATGAAATAGGCGATTAAACACTTTATCACTTCACAAAATACTAGAGATCTATTATATATAATATTTACCTCACGCAGAACTACAGACTAAACCATGAACTAGAATACTGTAATCTAATGGTAATCTAGAACTCGGGAAATGCCCAAGAAACTCAGACTTCGCCAAAACACAGATATTAAATCTAGCATAGCGATCTGTCTACTGCAAATTTAAGAGTGAGAATGAAATTAAAGTTTCAAACTTGGGTTAATATTTTAAACCAGACAAAGGAGGAACTCTTTTACTTCGCCAAACCGAAATAATCTCCCCTAGTCCTAACGCTTACGTCAGCTTACACGCATAACGTAACTGCCATCAGTGACCGAGAGTGCGCGTGTGAGTTTCAAATCTCAGACAGCCCGTCTGCAGTGCGGAGCGATTTTTCACGCTACGCCGGGCTATTCTGACGAAAACTCTATTGCGTTGCTGCGAAATGTAAACAATCCGTCTGCCTGCCATGTCCGACGGAGCGAATTCTCACACCCCAGGCCCAGAAATCTGGTCGGGCAGCGCTCTGACCGGGGAAACTGCAGACGTTCTGTCTGGCGAGAACCGTATATTCACAGCTATCGTTCGACCGGCAGATACTGACATCTCCGTAATACCATCACTAGTGCGATTCTCAGTTTTGAGAAAAGACACAGGTAACGTTAAGAAATGAGGATGAAAATATTTTTCGCAAACGAATGGATGCAAAAAAATACGGGAAAAAAAGTAAACTGCGATAATAAAATAGAGGATACGGGTGAAATGAAGAAGAAGAGGTAATAGGCAATTTATAGATCATAACTGTCTACGTGACATTCAGTTTCGTTTTTTAGTTTTTAGTTTCTTAGTATGTATTGTGTACTTTCGGGGCAGAAGTCACTTCCTTTCCAACCACGCGGTCCATTAGCGGACAGCAACAATGATAGGATTTATGCCTTGCCTTCAGTGAAGGACCTAGGTTTTATTTTTATAATTATTTTAGTTCTTATGTGTCCTATCTAGCCTTCACTTTCTTTCCTTTCCTGACGAAGGCCTTGTGGCCGTAACGTAGACTATTTTCTTTGTCTTTTGTACTCGTAAGACGAATCACCTTTTTTCGATTTTTTTTTTCAAATCTATCCATTGGGAACAGAGAGAAGATCGACCCCACTCCAACTATTGCTGTCCGCAAGATCTCTTCCCCCCCCCCCCTTCCCTGGGCAACTCGACAACTACTCCCCTGTTCCACTCCACTGGTGCCGTCCCCGCTCTCCAGACCCGCGCAAACAGTGGCTCCAATAGTTCCGCCGCCAGCTCAGGGTCTGTCTCAAACAGCTCCGCACTCAAGTCCCTCCACTCCCCAACCCCTCGACTGCTGTGACGATTCCCTTCCGCCCCTCGTGGAATGTCTGTGTTAACATCAGCCCCAGGAACATTCAACCGTGTCTCCGGAGGCCCCCCGCCCAGAGTCTCCCTGAAACGCTCTGCCCATCTTGTTTCCCGTCCCTCCGCTGTCGTGATGAGACCTCAAAGCCTATCTCTCACTAAGTTACATTTTTTGCACCTCGCCCTCCACCGATGATCTCAGCCATTTTGTACACTGTGCCCCGTTCATCTCCCAGCGCTGCCCCTTCCGCCTGTCCCGCAAGATCGCCCAGGAAATTCTCCCCTCCTCCCCCCCCTTTTTGGCTCGGGTCTGGTATTCAACCTCCCTGACCAGCCGACCGCACTGTTCACAACACAGTTGCCTCATACCGGGAGACCTAGCCCAATCCCCCCTTCATCTCCCTCCCCTCGCCACTGTGTTCAACGTCTCTGGTGCCATCAAGCCCCCCCCCCGCCCCTTAATCCCAAGCATGACCCCCCGCTCTCCCCATATGTTGCCGAAATGGTGCCGAAACCCTGGTCCACACCATCAGTCAATGTCATTCCCCGACCCTTGGCAAATTGACAACTCTTCTCCACATCAGCCACAAAAGCTCCTCTTGCAAGGGAGTCCTTCAAGTGTCTCTCCAGCACCCTTGAAATTGGCCTACAATTTTGTTATTGGAATCAAGGCGTGATCCATTGTGATCATGTGGCAAAATACGTCCCGATAGGTCATGAAATAATGGTGCCATACGCCTTTCAACAGCAATGTATGCACTATGGCCTGGCACATTGCAGGCAACAAATAGTGCGTCGAGATTCTTTAAACTCAGAATATAATTAATCAATGGTTGTAAAAATAAACTAAATTTATACTAAAATGTAAAATGATTATTGTCGTGACCTTAGCGGTATAAAATAATCAAGAACCCTAAAGGTTAAAAGCCTGTTTTTGGTCATTTAACTTCTGAAACAAAATTCCATATCTAATGACTTAGAAGAAAATACTAAAATAAAAAGTGTGCGGCAAACTGTTAATTAAAACAACCCACCAGTTTAGAAAGCAAAGACATCAACAACAGAATAAACAAAGAAAGAACAGCACTTTATAGTCTAAACAACATCCGGAAGTCCTCTAAGCACAAATTTAAGATTATATCAGAGCTGTGTGCTTTTTGTGCTTGTCTATGGTGCGGAATGGTGGAGAGTTACCGAGAAGGAAATGTCGAAATTGTCCTCTTTTCACACAACATGCCTAAGAAAAATTCTCCCAATCTTTTGGCCGAATACCATCACCAACCAAGATCTGCTTACTCGGAGCAAGCAAGAGGACATGCACACCATCATAGCTGGCAGACGCTGGAGCTGGGTTGGCCATGTCCTCAGAAGAGACCCCGATGCCATCACAAGAACAGCTATGCTATGGACCCCTGAAGGAAAACGAAAGAGAGGCCGACCAAAAACAACCTGGCGGAGGACGGTGGAGGCTGAGATGCAAAGAATGAACCAGAGTTGGGGGCACTGTACGAAGGATGGCCACCGACCGAGCACAGTGGAATAAGTTTGTTGTTGCCCTACAAGACGCCACCAGGCGTGATGGATACTGACTGCTTTGACGGTCGGTGGCTTAGTATCAAAGAAGAAGACCAATTTGGAAAATGGCTATGGGAGGTTAACACAAAATATTTTCAACGCTCTACTGTTCATACATTCACATAGAACAGAATCTAATTATGAAATCACAATACAGTTGACATTCAAAAATCCGGCCATCGATAATCCGGTTCCTTCAGTTTTCCGGAATGGATTTCGGAGCGCATTTTTTAATTTACCTCGTTGGCGCGCCACTGTTTTCTGGAGCAGTTTATGTTTTGATGCAGCTGTTTGGGTCTTGCTTGCACGTGTTAACAGGCATTCCTGCTCATTCCTTCTCATTTTATCATTTATTTGCTGCTGTATAGCCCCATTATGGATTCAGCAAATAAAGGAAGTGGTGTAAAACGTAAACATTTAATTTTCTTTGTTTAAAGGACTGTACAGGTAGTCATTTTCTGTTAAATATATACAGCATATATAACCAAAAAAAAAAAATCCGGCATTTTCAACAATCTGGCACTCCTCAGGTCCGGAGGTTGCCGGATTTTTGAATGTCCACTGTAGTTGTGATGTAGGTTCCCACAGAGTTAATATACTAAAGGTGTTTGTTCCAGAGAACAGGAGCGTCGAACTAAAAACCTCTTCGTATTAAAGATTTTGAGTCTAGAAGGATTAGAAGGCCTGGCAAGAGTGACAAACCCGAAGAACGTTTATTTGGGTTTAACTGGACAGTAAGAAGCTTGACAAGATCAGAGGGTTTGTTACTCTTGATAGATTTGTATGTGACTGAGAGTTGTCACTTGGATTGTTAATTGGACGTCCAGTTTGAACTTAAATACCCCCTCCCCATGTCCACAGTTGTCCACTTTTTACATACCCCTCCCTCCCCCCTCTCCTGTTGAAGTCTTTTATGTATACCTCGTAACTGACCCCGTCGCAAGCTGTTTCTGAACGTTTATTGAACGTATTTTCAGAGGTTAAAAATTGAAACAATGTCAACATAAATTCTGCGGGGCATATCCCCTCCTGCTCGTAACAATAGTCTCATACAGGATTGTGTTCTCGTTGGTCATGGACGTTTCTTTATTTGTCTAACTGCTATCTCGACACGTGGTCTCTTCAGTCTGATACATTATACTGGACATCTTCAATTCTTGATTCATACAGCTGATTTCAGGTTATGTTGGAATGTACTGGACACATCCAGGTTACGTTATTTTTCCTGAGTATTATGTCTTTTTAAATTAAACTTCACATTGTTGTTATCATATAACGTCTCGGACTAACAGCACGTCGCATTGTCTGCTCAGGGCTTAACAGATTTCTCTGCGTGGCTATACATTTATGTCTAAGCATTTGTACACACCTACGATGCTTTCTGTATAAAGCTGATCACCTTACAATTCGCGTGGCATCAAGCTCTCACTGTATACTTCATAGTCTTGCAAACCGCAGACTTGAAATTTACTATCAGTCGATAATGTTGCTGAGCACTACTGTGCTGCTGTCTTAACGGTTAATAGTAGTCTTGGTAAACCTTCCTTTCACATGCTTCCTAAGGTGCATAAAATTGCTAATCCTGGTAGGTCTATTGTTTCAGCCTGTTCTTGTCCCACTGAACGTATTTCTGAACTCCGTGATAGTATTTTCCAGCCTTTAGTCGCCAATCTGCCTTCTTATTTGAAAGACACTACTAATGCTATCACTACTTTTGATTCGATCAGATTAACTCCTGATCGTACTTACCGTCTTTTCTTCCTAGATGTTTGTTCCCTTTATACTTCTATTCCACATGCTGATGGTCTCAAGGCACTCCAATTTTTTCTCCACCAGCGTACTGATCTTACTATAAGTACAGGTCCGCTTCTTCGCCTTGCTAAGTTGGTTCTTATTCTCAACTCTTTTGAGTTTAATGGTCAATTCTTCAACCAAATCAGTGGCGTCGCTATGGGTACGAAGATGGACCCTAGTTACGCTTGCCAGTTTATGGGCCACTTTGAATATTTGGTATTTCAAAGTTATGATGACCAATACCCGAGTTTTACCGCCGCTATATTGGTGATGGTATTGGCATTACAGACATTTCTGAGGTAGACCTCCGTCGATTTATTGACTATGTTGGTAATTTTAATCCTGCCATTAAATTCATTTCTGAAATTTCTACGACTTCAGTGAACTTCCTTGACATCACTGTGACTATTAGCCCCACTGGTCTTAAAACGTCTCTCTATTATAAGGCTACTGACGCTCATGGTTTCCTTCTTTATACTTCATCGCATCCTCTTAGCTGTAAAAATTCCATTCCCTTTTCTCAACTTCTTCGCTTGCGTCGGTTATGTCACGATGAAGATGATTTCCATCAGCGAACTCAAGAGATGCTCCAGTTCTTTCGCCGACGTCTTTATCCAGAACATGTTTTATCTGATGCTCTTAATCGTATCACACGCGTCACTCGTCAGATGGCACTCACTACTAAACCTTCTGTCCAATCTGACAGACTCAAACTGGTTCTAACTTTCCATCCTCACTGTCTGGCGTTGAAGAGAATTCTGTTTCGACATCTGCCTATTCTCCCCTCTGATCCTGATACCAAAGGGTTGTGTCGCGATACACCTTTGGTGGCATATCGTAGGGATAGGAATTTTAGGGATATTCGTGTACACAGTCGCCTGCGACATACTAGCCCTTCATACGTTGGTACTAAACGGTGCCAACGCCGTATATGTAAGAGCTGTCCATTTGTACTCCAAACTCAGTCACTTTTCCTAAAGGAAATTTATCATTAGAGAGTCTTTTACGTGCGAATCCAGAAACCTTCTTTATGTTATTATCTGCAAGAGGTATGGCATTACCTAAATTGGTGAAACTGGCAGGCGTTTGGCAGACATGTTTCGAGAGCACTTGAATGATATCTATCATGGAAAACATTTACCGGTGGCCCTTCATTTCAATAGGCCTGATCATTCAGGTAATTCCGATATTCAAGTTACTGCCCTCCTTTCATGTGTCGGTGATGACAAGACTAGCTTTTCGTTGGAGAATCGTCTTATTTTTCAAATGGGCGTTTTAGCTCCTGATGGTTTGAATATCCGACATCATTTTTCGATCTATCTTTTTATGTTTTTGTTTTGGTTCGTTTCGTATCCTTTTATATCTTTTTTTATTGTCGCTGACTTATACGTCACTTCCACAGCAATTTTGTGGACGTAATGTACGGCTTTCTTTTCTAGGCATATTCTAATCGAGCTAAGTGAGCTTTTACTTGTTCCAAAGTTTTGTTCATTCTCTTTTCTTCGTTTCGTTGATTATTTACTTTCTTGTTTCGGTATTTCTTTTAGGTTTTACGATTTTCTTGTATTATTATTGTTCTTTTTTCGCTTATCACTGTGGGTGTTTACTTTCTCCATCTGCTTGTATCACCCATTTGGTGTATGGTTCTCATCATCGTATGTAATTCTTGTCTTTGTCACCTGTTTGTGGCTAACGAAGGGTAAAACCCGAAACGTCCCTTGTTTCATGTAAACCGTTATTTGTAGAACTGATTCAATACCGTTTCATTGGTTTATATACTTATATGTCTTAACGGTTACATGGCGTAAAAGAGACTGAGGCTTATAGTCTACCTTATTTATAGACCTACCCAAACTTGTACCACGTGATATCTCGTAGCGCCTCCTTATTAAATTTGCAAATCCTCGACTACTCATTTATTATTATTTTGTAATAAAACCGCGTTACCTCTCTTTGACTATTAATAATCTACCACAAGTGTGCATGTATGTATTATGTGTGTGTGTGTATATATATATATATATATATATATATATATATATATATATATATATAGTAAATAGTAGTGCATTATGTATGCACTGTGTATGTTGAGTGGTTGGTTGGAATCTACGTGTTAGATTTTGGATCTGAATTAAGTACACACCGCTTACACGACAAACCACAACTTTCGTGTCACAGAACGGGGCAACCCCTCTTGATCTCGGTTTCACTCCAGCAGTATCGTTACATTTGTTGTACTGATTTTATTTGCATGCTGTCAATTGTTGTACTTTTCTTTCTTTCTTTTTCTGCTAAGTAGCAGATATTTGATGTTATCAAATCATTCGACACTCCCTGTAGGTGATAAGAAACACATTTTCCTTGAAGCTACCAAATTTGCTGTGATAATTACTCGCAGGATTGGTTGATATAATCAAATTTGCTTGGCGCTGCCCAGCTTTGTTGGCTATAGGAGTGCCAGATTAACACGTACATTGACCAGCGCTATCGGCTTAATCACCAACAAGATACTGGGGCGCTCATCACCAAAGCTTGGAATAAAGTGAGACAACTAGTGGACGGACATGGATGACATGATTACTTTAGATAAAAGTAATGATTGCTACATCCGACAAGACTTATCATATGAGGTTAACGACTTGTTCGAGAGTCTGTACACAAAACATCGTAGATCTTATTACCATTTATGGCAATACGTGATCTTTTGCTTTACGCACCTTTTTTCACGTGGAATATTTTGAAAGTACCACATCCGACCCCGCCTGTTTGAATATGATTGGGTGTGGTGAAGTGGGATGTTATAAATACTTATAGGGAACTTAGTGTACTGACTGAGATCAGCTGTGAAGGTATCTATATCTATTAAGAGTAGTGTATTATAGATAACCTTACTTGCTACCACATATCTATATATCTCAGTCAGAATTATTCTGGAATAGTGTGATGCTACGTTATGTGTCTAGGGTATGTGTATGGTGAAGTGTAAGTCACAACAACAGACAGATAAACAATTTAATTTAATCCACTACTCTTAACAACACTGTGACACTCACATACATATAACACTCTATGAGAATAGCTTAAAGAAGTCACTCGTAACGGTTCAAATAACAATATGTATTCATTACTAGCATGAATGAATATGTGTCCTGATTCAACTACAAGGGAACCAGGAATCACAATCAATTTAAATTACAAGTTATGTACAGAATGTATTTAATATGAATATTGTAGTGACATATATTAGTACAAATGTTCTATGTGTGTCAGTTGTGTAGTAGTAAAATGAGGTAATACTGGTTTTGTTTTGTTCAAGCTCTGTTGGTATTTGTCATCATGACTTCAATAGTTTGTCTTTAGGGACCAGTATTGGAGATGTTCACAGTTCCTGATTTTAAGACAAGTAACTTCCCCTCTGAATAGTATTTTTATAAAGTTATTTCAAGATGAGGGGACATAATGTTGAGCTCAGCTGGCCAACTCTGCTTATCTTGAGTGATGGCGGCAGGAAAGGACTCCTCTGCTCGAATTCTCCTCTGGGCTCAGGAGACACCTCACTGATAGCTAAAAAGACCAAGGAGTATGCTGTCCGACTCTGGATTCAGCAAATCTCTGACCAGATGCTGCTCAGTACCATCAAGACCACTGTCCCTGAAATCAAGAAGGATGTACCTTCTACTTCATAACTAATTTATATTCTCTTTTACACTGATCACAATACAGCACAAACATTGCGTTCAGAGCGTTAGGCCAACAGTCAGCTTCATCTGAAATACTTTATACCAGCATTACCATCCTTAATGGTTACTACGCCTCTGCACTTCCAGCATTATTTATTTCTAGTCAATCATCCAGGTGTCAGTGTACTGTTTGGCCATTCCATGCCGTTTTACTTCTCTCCGACACCCTCTGTTCAGGCTGGAGCATTTTAGGCTTTACCTCACGTTTGCCACTGAACTACACATATATATACAGGCATAAATCAACAATTCACATTCAATTTTCATTAAAAGATATTAAATGGTTCAAGCTTACCACAATTCATACGAATAACACAGATACGTTGATTAGCAATGAATTCTGGCACAAACTGGCACAAATTTCCTTCTGCTTATCTTCCAGGCTTTTATTTAGCCAAATATATGCTGGCTTCAACGCACTGATGCTTTATCAAGCTATTTTAAACAAGTGGTCTCGAACTAACGCTCCCAAGTGTGTATATCAGCGAGACTGGCCAATGAGCCACGTTTCGACAAGTGTTTGAAAAAATGTTATCTTTTCCCGTCTCCCCTAACAACCAAGATAGTATTTATAGCCCGACCAATCGTGGGTAGGCTTTCATTTGTTGCGCTCCAATCAATTTGGAGTTTACATGGTAGGCTATTTATGTAACGTAAGGTTTTTTTTCAAACACGTTAAAAAAAAATCTTATGAGCAGAAATGATTTTATGCTGTCAGGCACCCCCAATATTTTATTTTGGGTATAATTTATTAATTCCTGGACTATTTGCGTAACGTTTTACATATTATTTGTCAGCAAGCCCTAAGGAACCCAAAAATACTAATTTAAAGGAGCTACGTGGCTGCGTTCAAAATATGCAATTTCTTCTACCTCCTGTTTGGAAGATGTGCTGTCTGGGTACTGTTATGTGTTCAAACGTAAACCCATCTATTGTTATCTTTTCTAATAAGAGTCTGTTATGATTTATAAACCTAACTCTGGGAAAGGGTAGTGTATATTATCACTGTCCGTCTGAAAAAGTTAGTGCTTGTAGACTTACACGCGTGATGCCAGCATTTGTATATCGCGCGTCGCGTGTTGCATGCGTTCCTGATTTTCAGCCCTCCCCTCTCGCTATCCTTTTGTCCATCTGTTCGTTCGTTTTGGTAACGTAATATAATTAATGTTAGGATTAATTTAGGTCATTACGCAGTCTCTCAATGTTTTTTCCAAGAAATACAGCACACGTTTCATTGAAGAAAGCGGGTATAATACAGTAAGCTTTTACTATCAACATGAAAGCGTTACAATTTGCAGACGAAGCAGAAAACAAGGGGGATTTCGAGTACATTCCTTGTGACAGCACTGTTATTTTACCATTGCTCTTCTCTTTATTAATTTTATTTGTTAGGCTTCATATTTACCTAATAATTTATATATGTGGATTAGAATATTTCATGACACCTCCCCTCTTAAAACAGACATTATATGTCAGTCCTTTATTCTATATACACATAGAGAAATTTATTATTATTTCTGGGGTTTACGGTGATTCTCATCACACGGATGGCGGCTTAAAAAATCCGCTCCCAGATTGGTTTTTCCAGATATATATTCAATGCTAAAATTATATGGAGCCAGAAGCAAAGACCATCGGAGTAGCCTAGAGTTCTCATGCTTAGCCTGTGCTAAAAACGATAAAGGTTTGTGGTCAGTTTGCAACTTAAATGCCTTCCCATATAGATAAATATTGAATTTCTTTATTGCCCATATTACTGCAAGACATTCTTTTTCGCTAGTTGAGTAGTTGATTTCAGCTTTATTCAACTTTCTGCTAGCATATGCCACTGGGCTTAATTCCCCATCCAATGCATCTGATTTCTGTAGTAAAGTTGCACCTAACCCAATATTACTTGCATCCGTCCTTACTATGAATTCTTGACTTAAGTCAGGTAATTTCAAAATGGGTTTACTTGTGAGCTTTTCCTTCAATTCTTGGTAAGTCATTTCACATTGTGGTGTCCATGTAATGCGATCTGGAAGTCCTTTACGTGTCAATTCCGTTAAAGGTGCACATATGGAATTAAAGTTTTTGATATACTTCTGGTAGAAACCACATAATGAGACAAAGGATCTCACGTCCTTCTTGGTTTGTGGTCTCGGGGCTTTCTGTAGTTTCTCTAAATTCTTTGGGTCAGGGGTCATGTTTCCCTGATAAACTGTGTGTCCCAAAAATTCCAATTCTTTACATCCAACGCAACATTTGGTTGGTCGGGCTGTTAAATTTGCCTCCCTAAGTCGATCAAACAGCATGTTCAGAGAGTCAATGTGTTCCTCAAATGTTTCTGTTGCTATAAGGATATCATCCATAAAATTTGTTATACAGGGATTATTCAGAGGATCCAATAATTTTCTCATCATTCTAGAGAAGACACTAGGTGCATTCTTCAATCCAAATGGCAATCTATTAAACTCATAGTGTCCTTCTGAGGTACTAAAAGCTAGGTATGGTCTAACCTCAGGCTTTACTACTGGAATCTGATAGTATCCTTTACTCAGATCCACTTTTGAGAAATATTTAGCTTTATTTAGCCTGGCAAACAGCTGATTTGTATCCGGCAATGGATCCACCTGTCCTTCTGTAATAGCATTCAGTCTCCTGTAATCTATACAGAGTCTATGTTCTCCAGAGGGCTTCCTTAAAAGTACCACCCCGGAACTATACGAAGACTCACTGTGCGAAATAATTCCTTCCTTCAATAGATAGTCTATCTCTTCCTTCAAAGCTTTTTCCTTAGCAAACGGAATCGAATATGGTTTCATACAGACAGGTGTGGAGTCTATGAGTTTCATATCATATTCCAATAGGTTTGTATGCCCTGGTCGGTCTGTTAACACCTCTGCATGATTCTTTAGAACCTGTTGCACTCTCTCTTTCTGAGTTTTCGTTAAATGTGTACTGATTTTCACCTGTGCTGCTGTCTCACAGGGGTGTAATGGATATTCAAATGATGAAAGTGGTTCCTTTTTCATCTCCATGGCGATGGACAAGGTCAACAAGTGTGTCTCTTCCTGATGTTCTCTTTCCAAATATTTCTTCAGGAGATTCACATGATAGATTTTTTCTTTCCCCTTCTTATCTATCTTATAATTTGTTCTAGACACCTTCTCTAGAACTGTATATGGACCCTGCCATCCAATTTGTAACTTATTCTGACTCCCGGGCAAAAGAAGCAGTACCTTCTCTCCCACAGCCAAATTTCTGTCTTTCGCCTTCCTGTTATAATAGGCAGCATGTTTCTTCCTGGCTTGTTTCAAATTTTCATTGGCAAGTTTCCAGCCAGTTTTCAACCGAGTGGTCAGCTCATTCACATATTGGTATGAAGATGTAATGTTTTCCTCTGCCTTTTCATCAGTCCACGTTCTTAACAAAGCTACATATGGACCTTTAATTGTGTGGACCTATTTGTCCATGCACCGGTATGGTCTCTTCCACTTGAATCTTTATAGTGATGATTTTTCCTCCCAGAATTATCATTCACAAAACGACCGCTACCAATTTTTCTTTTGGGGCTTTCTCCCCTCTTAAAATTCTTGATGAGAGATTTCCTCTCTACATCTTCTTCCTCCAGTTTGTTTAAGTCCGATTGAGGGATTTTCGGCTTATCCTGGGGTAAGACATCCTTTTGCACTCTCCGCATAGTGGCCATTGTAAAACAGTTAAGTGAAGCTTGTCCGTGAAAAGGGGCTTCCCATTCCATTTGGTCCACTTTATCAAATCTATTTTTCCTTTTATTGTCAGGCCTGATTTTGCTCCGGGGCGTGTCCAGGTCCTGATCCATGTTCCCACTTGTGGGTGTTCCCTCATGTGCTATGCTACACCTTTCTACAAAATTCTCAATGTCCCATCTTGCTTTGGGCCAATAATAATTGTGAGCCACCTTTTGAATGATGGTACCTATCTTCTCATGGTCCCCATCTGGTTTCACATGTAGGCTCCTTATTAATTCTGTCCTATATCTGTTTGGAAGAACCAGCTGTCCGTGACCTTTGGATCTAGTTCCAGTCTTCCTATACATCAACTTGTTTTTCATGTAAAAATCTCCCTTGCCTGGAGTTGTATGACAAGTTGACAATTTTCTGAAACAAGGCTTGAGTGTTTTATCCCCAGCCTGTGCCTTCCTCATCTCTTCTGGAGTGGTATCTAACATAATATCCTCCTCCTGTCTTGAGGTCGACCTGACCTGAAGGGTTGCCATATACACAGGTTTCCTTCTGCAACGGTCAGTGTCATGATTGTCCATCTGACAATTTTTACACCACCTTTTTCCTTGGTTGAAAGATTTTCTTTCATCATATTTCCTTTCATCGAATTGTGGGAATTTATTTTTATTGTCATACCGTGGCCTATCAAATTGGTGCTTACCTTTATTTTGATCCCTAGGATCAAATTTATTAAAGTTCTGTGGTGCCCTAAAGTTATCCACCTGTTTCTTTTTATTACCTGTTACCTCTGCTTGAGCTGCTTGATACCTTTCAGCAACATTTAGCAACTCACCCAGCCTCTCTGCACCTTGTTCCATGAGAAACTTTCTCAGGTCTGGAGCCATGGACTCTCTTAGTTGCTCTATAAGGACCATTTCCTTAAGATCTTGGGTTTTCCCCAGAGAAGTCCATTTCTCCAAGTATGTCTCTATGCGTGCAGAGAACTGGTGATAGGTTTCACCTGACAGTAGTTTAGCATTCCTAAATTTTTTCCTGTAAAACTCTGCATTCTTTTCATACCTTAACAAAAGAGCCTGCTTTAGCATGTCATAATTTTCCTGATCACCTCTGCTCATTTTTGCAAAAACTTCATAAGCTGCCCCACGAAGTCCCTGAGATAACTTTAAGCTCCACCTTTCTCTCTCTAACCCATACGTGATAGCTAATAGTTCGTACCTATTTATATAGCTCTCAATATCATCGTCTTTCTCAACAAAATGATCTAAATGAAAATTCATAGCTGAGATTGAGGCTCCTTGAGTAACCGTAGCATCAGAGGCAAAGGGACTGGCACCATTTTCAGGAGCATGGCCTTGAAACTCAAACTCCCTTAGTCGTAACTCATGTTCCCTTTGTAATCTTTTATCTTCTGCTTCCCTTTCTGCAGCTAATTTCCTCTCTTCCCTTTCTGCAGCCTGTCTTCTTTCCTCGGCTTCCCTTCTGCAGCTAATTTCTTCTCTTCTGCTTCCAATTTCTTAGCCTCTTTGTCAGCCTCAATCTGCAACCTCTTAGTCTCAGCCTCAGCTTGCAACCTCTTAGTCTCAGCCTCAGCTTCAAATTGTAACTTCTTAATTTCCCTGTCAGCCTCTAACTTTCTTTCGGCTTCAAACCTTCTTTCTTCACGTTCAATAAATTTGTCACATTCCGTCGTGACATAGGCAACCATAACTTGCCCATCTAATCCTAACTCTTTTGCAGTCTGAACCGCAGCAGATCGAAATTTGGCCAGGTCCGCCATTGTCTATTATGTAAATTTATACAATGTCTAACCAACAATTCAATCTCTAATGGACAACACAGGCACCGTGAGCTCAACCTTATTTAATTCCACCCAAGGATACCTTTTAATTCTTATATTCCCTGAAGTGAATTACCCCCAATATTTTTAATAGTTAAAGATTCAAAATCCCAAGAGCGAGACCCCAATATATGTGGTGAAGTGGGATGTTATAAATACTTATAGGGAACTTAGTGTACTGACTGAGATCAGCTGTGAAGGTATCTATATCTATTAAGAGTAGTGTATTATAGATAACCTTACTTGCTACCACATATCTATATATCTCAGTCAGAATTATTCTGGAATAGTGTGATGCTACGTTATGTGTCTAGGGTATGTGTATGGTGAAGTGTAAGTCACAACAACAGACAGATAAACAATTTAATTTAATCCACTACTCTTAACAACACTGTGACACTCACATACATATAACACTCTATGAGAATAGCTTAAAGAAGTCACTCGTAACGGTTCAAATAACAATATGTATTCATTACTAGCATGAATGAATATGTGTCCTGATTCAACTACAAGGGAACCAGGAATCACAATCAATTTAAATTACAAGTTATGTACAGAATGTATTTAATATGAATATTGTAGTGACATATATTAGTACAAATGTTCTATGTGTGTCAGTTGTGTAGTAGTAAAATGAGGTAATACTGGTTTTGTTTTGTTCAAGCTCTGTTGGTATTTGTCATCATGACTTCAATAGTTTGTCTTTAGGGACCAGTATTGGAGATGTTCACAGTTCCTGATTTTAAGACAAGTAAATTCCCCTCTGAATAGTATTTTTTATAAAGTTATTTCAAGATGAGGGGACATAATGTTGAGCTCAGCTGGCCAACTCTGCTTATCTTGAGTGATGGCGGCAGGAAAGGACTCCTCTGCTCGAATTCTCCTCTGGGCTCAGGAGACACCTCACTGATAGCTAAAAAGACCAAGGAGTATGCTGTCCGACTCTGGATTCAGCAAATCTCTGACCAGATGCTGCTCAGTACCATCAAGACCACTGTCCCTGAAATCAAGAAGGATGTACCTTCTACTTCATAACTAATTTATATTCTCTTTTACACTGATCACAATACAGCACAAACATTGCGTTCAGAGCGTTAGGCCAACAGTCAGCTTCATCTGAAATACTTTATACCAGCATTACCATCCTTAATGGTTACTACGCCTCTGCACTTCCAGCATTATTTATTTCTAGTCAATCATCCAGGTGTCAGTGTACTGTTTGGCCATTCCATGCCGTTTTACTTCTCTCCGACACCCTCTGTTCAGGCTGGAGCATTTTAGGCTTTACCTCACGTTTGCCACTGAACTACACATATATATACAGGCATAAATCAACAATTCACATTCAATTTTCATTAAAAGATATTAAATGGTTCAAGCTTACCACAATTCATACGAATAACACAGATACGTTGATTAGCAATGAATTCTGGCACAAACTGGCACAAATTTCCTTCTGCTTATCTTCCAGGCTTTTATTTAGCCAAATATATGCTGGCTTCAACGCACTGATGCTTTATCAAGCTATTTTAAACAAGTGGTCTCGAACTAACGCTCCCAAGTGTGTATATCAGCGAGACTGGCCAATGAGCCACGTTTCGACAAGTGTTTGAAAAAATGTTATCTTTTCCCGTCTCCCCTAACAACCAAGATAGTATTTATAGCCCGACCAATCGTGGTTAGGCTTTCATTTGTTGCGCTCCAATCAATTTGGAGTTTACATGGTAGGCTATTTCTGTAACGTAAGGTTTTTTTCAAACACGTTAAAAAAAAATCTTATGAGCAGTAATGATTTTATGCTGTCAGGCACCCCCAATATTTTATTTTGGGTATAATTTATTAATTCCTGGACTATTTGCGTAACGTTTTACATATTATTTGTCAGCAAGCCCTAAGGAACCCAAAAATACTAATTTAAAGGAGCTACGTGGCTGCGTTCAAAATATGCAATTTCTTCTACCTCCTGTTTGGAAGATGTGCTGTCTGGGTACTGTTATGTGTTCAAACGTAAACCCATCTATTGTTATCTTTTCTAATAAGAGTCTGTTATGATTTATAAACCTAACTCTGGGAAAGGGTAGTGTATTTTATCACTGTCCGTCTGAAAAAGTTAGTGCTTGTAGACTTACACGCGTGATGCCAGCATTTGTATATCGCGCGTCGCGTGTTGCATGCGTTCCTGATTTTCAGCCCTCCCCTCTCGCTATCCTTTTGTCCATCTGTTCGTTCGTTTTGGTAACGTAATATAATTAATGTTAGGATTAATTTAGGTCATTACGCAGTCTCTCAATGTTTTTTCCAAGAAATACAGCACACGTTTCATTGAAGAAAGCGGGTATAATACAGTAAGCTTTTACTATCAACATGAAAGCGTTACAATTTGCAGACGAAGCAGAAAACAAGGGGGATTTCGAGTACATTCCTTGTGACAGCACTGTTATTTTACCATTGCTCTTCTCTTTATTAATTTTATTTGTTAGGCTTCATATTTACCTAATAATTTATATATGTGGATTAGAATATTTCATGACATTGGGTCGTTTATTTAACAATAAAAAACGAAGGCGTGGGAAGGCCGGGATTATATCTGACCATTTTCTCAAGCTACTTCACTTGAGAAATCGCTCGCCAAGATACCAGACCTTGCTACAGTGAAGAATTAGAATTAAGACATTCCTTCTTAAACAACCGGACACCTTTTATTGGAGAATTTTGAGCCGCTCAACTTTACCATTCGACGCGGCGTGATAGATTGAACTAAGAGAACGACCAATACAGAACTCGCTAATTACTTGTTTTATTAAGTCCGAGACCAATTGAGTTCCCCGATCTGACAGAATATTTTCGGGAAAACTCAATCTGCTGAAAATTAAAAATAGCGCACCGCTACGTCAACAGTTGATATAGTCTTAAGTGGTATCGCTTCTGGCCAGCGGGTGCACATATCAATGCATGTCAGCACATACTTATGACCTCTAGCTGACGTGACCTTTAATGGACCAATAAAGTCAATAGCCATCTTTGCGAAGGGACGTAAAGAAATATCGGATGCCTGGATAGGCGCATTATGCTTATGCCTTTTAGTTGCCACACCTTGGCAAACTGTGCAAGTGCGACAATAAGTTTTGACATCTTTAGTCACACCAGGCCAAAAAAAAAAAAATGCGACAAAACCTTCTGTTTTGTTCTAGCAATTCATAAATGACCTGCACAATTAATATTATGAGCATGTCATAAAACAAATGGGCGAAAACAAGCTGGTACCATAATCTGTTTTTTTACAGATGCAGAATCTTTGAAATTTCTCATTAAAATTCCATTCTTTAAAGTGTACCAATGAATATTATTATCATCAATCATTACATCATCTGATTTTGCAACATGAAAACATTTCTTTAAAAGGAATCATCATCCATTTGTCTCTGAATAAAGGAATATTTATCAATAAGTTCCACTTGTAGATCATCATCATTTTCCTCCTCCATCTCATCATTATTATCCTTCACCTCATCATTATTCTCTTCATCAGTCACCAACTCCTCAGTTTCACTCTCATCATTCATCACCTCATCTACCACATTATCACTTAGGTTGTGCTGATCTAATTCAGCCCGAGCCTGAGCTCTGGTCGTGACGGCATTTGCACTGATCAGATGCTGTTTTTCCCATTTTTCAATATCTTCCTTAGTGCATTCACGAAGACCAGGAATATTCCCCAAATGTATTATGGCAATAGGGTTAATCAACAGGCATACAAGAGTTCTCCATGTAAAGTATGGGGTATCCAAAAATACTTCCGCAGTTGGATAGTATTCCACTGTGCCACCAAATGTAATGCATTTCACCTCCCTGCCTGTGTAATCTGACTGATCTACCAACGACCTGCGCACACCAATCGTTGTGCAACCTTTGACCCTGAGAAGTGACACAAGTTGGTTATTCACAAAACTCTTATTAAATACTAGTGAACCTGTTCCATCATATGAGGACATGACTGGTAAAGGATGTCCACATAAGAGCCTAGGGACTCCCCCTAGCTGAAACAAAGAATTGCATTGAGAACAATTAGTACTGTTAGACAAATCCACACTACATGCATTTGCATGAGATATACTATTATTATTCATTAATTAACTAAATGCATAAAGAAAACATACATTCACACATACAAGTAGCTAAATATACTGTTGTGAGCTGGTCCATGGGCACATACACTCCATCAAGCAGCTGCCAACGATATATATGTATTAATGTGTGTTTAGCTATGTGTATGTATGAATGTGTGTCTTATTTATACATACAAGATATATCAAAGCTTCAACACTAATTGTCCAGACACTAAGATTGACAGGTCAAATAACATCGTGACCTGATGTCGTGAATATACAGAACATAACCGTAGACGTGTTTGTCTGACATGGCACCGTAAATATCTCCAGTGGTTGTATAACTCGGCAAAAGATACGGTGAAACGGTGAATGCAATGGAGTCAAGAAGCATAGATAAAAGTTCCACAATAAAAATACACAAATAAGACACGTAAAAGAATCGCAAATTTCTTACAAGAAAGGTCGCAAAACACCGAAGGATGAAATAAAGACGTCTAATAAATTAACTCGGCAAAACTATCTCTAGGTCACATTGTGTTCTTTGGTTCTGTATTTGTATCTCTATCTACCCATTTTTCTCATTCTCACTGGCTGTAAAACAATAATATGCACTCACAGACAAACAAACAAACGTGCAGAAACTCGTGTTTAAATACTAAATTTTTAAAAAACCGGAAACAAAAACAAGCGGTGAAAGATAAGATCAATGTGGCCTCACATAATAGCCTTGAACCGGTCAATATTTTAACTTACAGATAAGGATTGTTTCCCATTATACAAATTCCTTTATTTAGTAAACATAATATGATAAAAACGATGTCAGATATATTATAAAAGTGTGACAACCAACAATATTGGGACAGAAGTGTGACAGTGCCATAGTCATCTCCCATGTTGTCCACCGCCATTGTGTCGTTATGTGGCAGCCATCTTGGTTTACACCTAAAAAATATCAGTATAGCTGCTTACGTATAGCAGCCAATCAGAGAAGAGAAGTGTCCAGGCTAGCGCGTCATTTGAAAATTCTTTATTCATTCTGGTCGCCGGTCGCCGAGAGAGGACAAGCTATTGAGAAATACTGAAGTCTAGTTTAATGCAAGAACATGCCTAGGACTTAAAGTCTATGTACACTGACTGGGTGTTTTGTTTGTTTGGTTTTATTCGGTAGTATTAAATGTTGACCTGAAAAAGGCTTCGTGTTGCTTGAATTGCTAAGTCTGCTGCTGAGAGGGTTGCAAGCAACCAATAATTGCAACCCCTGTCAAACGATCCTTAATAAATTTTCTTAGTGCATGGGTCTTGGGTGTGAGGTAGCCACGTCGACATAAGTTCACCGCCACGCACACCCTAGCGCCCTGTCACAAGTGGCGTCGTCGGCAGGATTGACAGACAGCACGCAGTGAAGCAACTCTTCAGCAATCAGAGAAGCAACAGCCAAAACAGTAGAACACCCAGTTCAGTGCAAGGCGAGGGACGGGATCATCCAGTTTGTTAATATTCCTAGTCAACTCTACTAGCAACAAGATGGCGGCACGCAGCACACGTTAGTATAGCTGCTTACGTATAGCAGCCAATCAGAGAAGAGAAGTGTCCAGGCTAGCGCGTCATTTGAACATTCTTTATTCATTCTGGTCGCCGGTCGCCGAGAGAGTAGATTGGATAACGAAGATGTGGCTGAGGTGGATGACTCTGTAGTGGGGCTGGATCGTCAACCAGAACGAGTACAGTACATCGTGGTACCTACTCACAAGAAAGTGCGGAGCTTTGGGGAGCGCACAGGTCCTACGGCCGAGGAATATGTCAGAGAGCTGAGAGCTGCCTGGAGAGTAGGGATGATGAGTAAAGAGGACCGGACAGATGTTATTCTTGACAGTGTGACCCCAAGTGTTCGCAGGGAGCTGAGGATTCAGGCTAATGACGATGACTAAGAAGCGATGCTACATTCCATTCTTAGGTTGTATGGGGGGGGGGGGGGGGGGGGGGGGTGTCGAAACATTCCAGAGCTAATGGCCACGTTTTACTCTACCCGGCAAGGTGCAAGGGAGTCTCTTTTTGAATTCTCCCACCGCATCCACGAGGTGTTCGAGAGTGTGGTAAGGGCACAAAAGCAGAATAACGTCACTCCTTTGGAGCCATCCTTTCTTCGTGACCAGTTTGCTGCTTGTCTGAGAGATGATCTACTAAGAAAGTTTGCAAAGGAAATGATCATCAAAGAGCCTACAGCATCGTTCACGTCGGTGAGGGACTATGCCCTGCGGTTTTTAGAGACTTAACCCACTTCTGGGGCTGGTGTTGCCAGTGTCGAAGCAGATTTGGGGGCTGGTGTTGCCAGTGTTGAAGGGGCAAGAACAGAGACCGTATCAGATACACATGCATTAAACGCAGATGTAGAGCGGCTGAGAGCACAGGTGGCTCAATTAGAGGCTAAAATTGATGCGATGACTCAGGAGCAGGGGAGACGTTCCAGGACAGTTCGTTGTTTTAGATGCAGAGAACTAGGACACGTACAGAATCGATGTCCACAGGCATTAAACTAGACCCCTCTGCGGCTGGGAGTCAGGTTACAGAAGGGGAGCAGAATGACTCAAAGAAAAAGATGGTTGGTGGTCGAACGGAGTGTGAGGTGCTTATTGCAGGGAAGAAAGTCAAAGGCGGCCAGGAATGTAAGGGTAGCAGGAGGCGACGCAGGGCACAGAGGAAGCCTAGGAAAATGAGATGCTTCAACTGTGGAGACTTTTCAAACCACATGGCAGCCAAGTGTCCCCAGGGCCCGCTTCCTAAGCGATGTTTTCATTGTAAATCCCCAGGCCATTTGATATCGGTTTGTCCATTAGAGAGCGCCCTCTCTAGGCGTACCAACACACCTAGATTGCCGTCACAGTGCAAGCCAAGAGATGGTCGTGGCAACTGTCACCCTAAGGGCGTCAAGAATAGTGGTCGATATTTAGAGGAGGAGACTCATCTAAAACACGTTGAAGGACACGTTTCTAGGCAAAGAGGAACGCACGTAAGAGCAGAGGCACCGTTGCAGAATTTTGCAGCAGTTCGGAAAGAGAGATGTGACAAGGTGTCGTGTTCTACTCCACTACAGGTCAGAGAATTGGTGAAGAAGAGAATGCACAATGCTGAGAGATCCAAGATTCGTGATATGTGGTCAGAAGAGGAGTACGTTGTTGTTCGTGCTCCCACAATGACAGGGGGTCCATATATCATCCAACGAACAGACAGAGCGAGTCGAGCATTAGAGTCACTGGCAACGAACTGAGACGAAGTGAAGACAAAGAGGATTCTCCAGATTTGGTAGATGCGACACTAGGCCTACCTGAAGCGCCTAGCTTAGTGCAGTTGTCGGGACGACAACAAAATCAGGCGGGGAATATGTGACACTGCCATAGTCATCTCCCATGTTGTCCACTGCCATTGTGTCGTTATGTGGCAGACATCTTGGTTTACACCTAAAAAATATCAGTATAGCTGCTTACGTATAGCAGCCAATCAGAGAAGAGAAGTGTCCAGGCTAGCGCGTCATTTGAACATTCTTTATTCATTCTGGTCGCCGGTCGCCGAGAGAGGACAAACTATTGAGAAATACTGAAGTCTAGTTTAATGCAAGAACATGCCTAGGACTTAAAGTCTATGAACACTGACTGGGTGTTTTGTTTGTTTGGTTTTGTTCGGTAGTATTAAATGTTGACCTGAAAAAGGCTTCGTGTTGCTTGAATTGCTAAGTCTGCTGCTGAGAGGGTTGCAAGCAACGAATAATTGCAACCCCTGTCAAACGATCCTTAATAAATGTTCTCAGTGCATGGGTCTTGGGTGTGAGGTAGCCACGTCGACATAAGTTCACCGCCACGCACACCCTAGCGCCTTGTCACAGAAGGTTACCATACAAAGACATCTCCACAGTTCTCATGTATTTTCTCATGACATCTGACACAATTATGTCACTCAAAGCTATACGTCTGATTGTATGTCTACTAGTGACAATTGTCTTTATCAGCCAAGGTAAACTATTTTAATTTTTTTATGTCACCAACAAATTTTGTTTACTTGGGTTTTTTTTTTAAATTAGTGTTTAAAAACTTTTAGCCGCATTAACGGACGCACCTTTCAGCCATACTTGAGTGGTCTTTATTTGGGATAGATTAATTTTTATGTAAAGTAAGTGTGGCGTTCCCTTATGTGTACATTTTGTGGAGTGTGTAGAAGAGTGGTCAGGCAATATCTCTAGTGGATATGTTACTTTATCTATTAGTAGAACGGCAAACAAACCCAGGTCGAAATAATGTTAGATGAACACTGCTGACAGTTATATAATTTATTGATAACTGTATCGTCTTCTTCTTCTTCCCCGTTCGCCCTGAAAAGGACGGTGGTAGCGTTGTGTCTGTTTACGCCGTAGCTGTGATATCTGCACCTTTCGGTCGACACATCCGACTTCAGCACGGCATTTTTTAGGGACCGGGTTTGCCTTCCCATTGCGATCCGCACTCGCTCAGCCAGACTGCACTGCTGCAGACTGTTTCCAGGACCACCACGTGGAGGTGGAGTGCGGTCTTGACCAGCTCTGGTTCGCTGGTCCTGATGCAAACAGTCAAGCTTTTGGTCGCTGACTGCATTCACTATTGTTGCATCTTTTGGTCCCAACTGTATCGAATACGTACTCCATTCACCTAAATTTTAAAGCCCACCCACATAGGGCCATCAACGTTCATGTATGTGGAATAGACAGTAGAAACAGTATTTTCGTCACATCTTCGTCTGTTACTGGTCCGCTTTATGAATATCTATTCCTTACCCGTACACTTCGTTAAATTACTTCCGGGCACAAAATAAATGTCTGGTATACATATGAATAAAACTTTTTCTTGTATGCATACACACTGGTTGAGATAGAATATCAGGAAAAATACAAATCAAACACATTCATACCGGCTTGATACACTTATCACAATTCCACTGACTGCCAAACATCACCCACCCCCCTCCCCCACCCCCCTTCCCCACTCCCCCCTCCCCCCCATTCGCGACCTGCATTCTTCCCACTGCTTTACCCAGATCACGCTCTCAATTATAACACACACCCCGAACTCAGTTCACAAAATCTGTTCCCGCGACACTCTAGTTGAAAACCGCAACGTTTCAAAATAATGAAAACACTAAGTGCACAAAAAGAGATGTAACATTATAACACCCCTCGCCCCCCCCCCCCCCCCCCCCCCCCCCCCCCCCCCCCCCCCCCCCCCCCCCCCCCCCCCGTTCTCAAGAGAAAACCACCGGTTTTCCCAAAAAGGACGGCCAACAATGCAACTCCGAAAACCCCGCGTGACAGTCTAAGTCATATCATATATGATTACGTCAATGTCTGATGTCAAATATAATAATTATAATAATCACACTATGTCAGTAATAACTTAAGTGTAGTATTGGACCTAATGCAATCTATTCAAGAAACTCACCTATAAAGTCACATAAGTTACCAAAATGTTCCCTTGTAAGTAAATAAACAAAATCCATGAATGATACTAAACGTTCTTGCGGAAATCAAGAGTTTCACCATTAGCATTGTACCAAAATAGTCAGGTTCTTAAGTACACACTCAGAGCAACTATCACGACATGTATCATGTCCATGCAAGTTACTGTCCTAATCTTTTATGACACATCTGGATAACGTGTCGGCCAAAATATTCCTGCTACCGCTTATAGGAAGAATTATATAATCATAAGATGGTAGAAGGAGAGCATATCTGGCTACACGCTGGTTTAGAAACTTGATAGTTTGCAAATATGTCAATCATTTTTTGTCAGTTTGCAGGACAAACTGTGCTCCCAGTAAGTACCATACCAATGCTAGTAGTGCACGTTCAATGGCGGGGTGCTTGGATTTTGTTATACTCAGTTTTCGGCTAACATATAAAACTGGATGAAAAGCTCCGTGAAAGCCCTGCATCAGGCACCCGCCAATTCCCTCCAAAGATGAGTCAGTCCAGATAATGAACGGTAAATGCATGTTAGGTAACCTTAAAATAGGTGCGTTAGACAAACACATTTTAACATGGTGTAATGCTCTGTCGCAATCTGCATTATATAGGATTTTGCTAGGAGAGCCCTTCATAGTTAACGAAGACAGAACTGAGGTAAAACGGAAAGTAATGTAAGGTGATTTGCAAAAAAAGTCAAGAGTAGTGAAACAATGTACCCAACGACAGTTGTGTACAATCACCCAGAAAGTGCATCGTAAGTTCTATAAGAAAAGTAATGTAAACGTTGCTAAGATGTAACTCTCTGTAACGCAATACCAGCTGAGATAGACCAGTCCTAAACTATGGAAGAGACTGGAAAAAAAACGCACCCGAGAACGTAACTAAACTGTGCGTGGTGATGAATTTTTTACCAATTTTACATCAAGACAATGATTCAGAAAATAAGAACATTTAGTAAGACTGACAACTCTACGACCCTCATTATTGGTATAAAAGTAAACAAAGGCCCCTTTAGGAGAAGAATTGTTAATACAGACCAGATGCACAAATTTGACGTCAGCAGTGGAATGAAAAAACCTCCCAGTGCGCGCCAGGTTGTGCATGGTGGTAAATGTCGCACTTGTACGATGCGAATGTGTGCACTATAACCACCAAAAGAGACTCGAGTAAACTGAAATGTTGCACAAGACTCATTAGCAATGCTTACTGAGCGAGAAGTATTTATATTAGTTTCCTTAGTACATGTTGCACTGTGCTGATTAGAATTAGTCTGGTTAATTATATGTACGTTACTATAATCATTTTTTTGTGCCTGTTTCTGTGTGACCTGAAGCTTATCAATTTTATTATATGCACTCTTACAATTGTTATCCGAAAAGTCAATATAACTCTAACGTATCGATCTGCACTCTTATTACCAGATTCCTAGTGATCAGGTTGTTCGTTCAAGTCTTTTCTCTTACTAGAAATACAATGATTTGTTGGACATTTGTCACGTCACATTCAATGTTCCTGGCATGTCGCCGCCATGCACCACCCTCATAAAAGCCATTGTGGTTTCAATAAGAAACATCGGCGGGAGAGTGATGACGAGGAAAGTTATATGTTTCTCTGAACGATACTCTAAATTGGTCAGGATGTGCAGATCTATCATGTCGTCCTAATTTATTAATGCCATCTGTGGGTGTTCTGGTATGTCGTAACGCATCGCTGTCAGATTATAGAGTGACACCATATTGTTTTGCAGTACAATATCTAACAATCCATCAACCCTCCTACGTAATTTAGAAATTTCAGAGTCCATCTTTGAAATTTAATCTCATTGACTCATTTATTTTCACAAGTTGAGTCATTTTACCCTGTTCTTTAAGGACTAATGTCTCTAATGGAGCAACGTTGTCATAGTTAGCTTTTTCCTGTTGAATTAGAAGGCGTTGTCATTCTTGATGTTCCATTTCTAGTGTCTACAATTTGACCTT
Organism: Oreohelix idahoensis; assembly: GCA_024509875.1. NCBI lineage: Eukaryota > Metazoa > Mollusca > Gastropoda > Stylommatophora > Oreohelicidae > Oreohelix > Oreohelix idahoensis. Next base: position 159,818 of record JAMPIV010015435.1, read on the forward strand.
ATACTATCTTTTGAGCTGAACAGCAAAAATGTCTTTCCCCAATATTTACTAGATCTTCTTCCTCACAATTATGCGCATCCTTTTGCTGTAGGCATACTTTCTCAAGCTCGATAGCCGCCATTTTCTGTTCATGACCCTATTCGGATAATCTTGTTCTTTCTTCAGATAATTTAATGTTCTGTTCTCTCTCCCGTGCTGGGTGATGTTTGGCATATATATATATATATATATATATATATATATATATATATATATATATATATATATATATATATATATATATATATATATATATATATAAACCACTGCAGGTATCATGAAATCATCATAAAGAGTGGAGTAAGAACATTACAAACAAAGACAATATGTGACAATAGTGGGAGCAAAGAGAAGCAGATAATGAAAGAAAACTAAATGTTATGAAAATAAAATAATCGCTACCACTACACAATGACAAGACAAAGACGCAAACAACATTAATATATGTATTAACTAAATGATAGTAAGATGAGAGCAGCAGGTTACAAACAATAATGCTGAAGAACTAAATATAAAAACAGTCAACAACCACGAACTACAATCAAGAACATGACATCACAACTAAGATAGAAATTGGATATAATAAATTCGAAGTGAGCGCTATAATACACAGCACTTTTCGCTGGGCCTCACTTAGAAAGAATTATATGTTGGCCTTACAGACTCTTTGATTTTGGGACCGTCCTGAGTGGTATTCCAAAATCACTAGAAAAAAAAGCATAGAAACATAGAACCCATGTAGACATAAAAAAGGAGCTCTACCACGTAAAATATAGGACGGACGTATATCACAAAACATTAGACCACTTATCTTATTTGATTCCTCCCCCTGAACCGACGCATCACAGTGGGAATAAACGACGGTGACTACTTCCTTTGACCGGCACCGTCGTAGACTGCACTCCTAGCTAAGGCACTGTTGCTTGAAGACTGTGAACATTTTCCCTGCTTGCCGAGTAGAACTTGAAATGTGAAGAATACAATTTCGGGATACATACAGTTCTTGAAACACAATGTCTCTGCGTTCTGCAATTTGACCAGATGTTTGACATCAACGATGCATTTAGGTATTTGGTATACCAACCCTGGTATAAGCACCAAACATGTTTCTTTCAATCTCTCGCACAACTTTGTTGAAGTCATTAATTGGTAGGCGCTGGACACTGTTTGTAACTTCGTCTATGTACTCTAAAGCTGTAGCAGTTACATTAGTACTTGAAATTAATGGATACTGAGGCCATCAAAGTTGACAAGACACAAAATTCCATCAGCTAGATCATTGGAATCAGTGTAGACATAAATGCCGATTAAATGCTGTAATTAATTGTTGTAGTTCATTTTCACTGGCTAGGCATACCCAATAGAGCTATGGGGGTGTCGCTAAAATGAGCTGTAGTTGTAATTGTTTAGCTCAAAACTTCCGGCTTGGCCTACTTGTTACGCACAGATCTTTATTTTTTCTAAAGTCATTATATGATCTTTTTTTTTTTATCAAGACATTGTATGATCATTTTTGGATAAAGACATTGTATTGTTAGATACTGAAAGTACACTTAAGTTTCTTGTCGGTCAAAGCTACATAACTCAGGATATGGAGAGTATCATTCAATATGATGTTACCTCCTCTTGTGTCGAGACACGGTCGGTCCACATTTTTATTTAACGAAGTGTGACCATTCTCCTTATTTGGTAGTATCGGTCAACTGTTGTTGGAATGTCTAAAACCTGTGTTTAGGTCTGTGTTCATGTCCATATAAGGCTTGATCTAGTATACATCTGTATCTCGAATGTTCTTAGTTCGTCTTGTATGATCGCTATTTCTAGTGTATACGTTCTACGCATGTCCGGACGCGAGGGCGTCTGGGAATCTCTTTGTCGGTGAGACGATGTAAAGCTGTGAAGGAGAAAGGACGCGTTTTGGCGTCTCTGTGATTTTTGTTAGGGATTAGGAGCCTTATTGTGAGATAGTTAGCTTACAAGGTCCTTCCCTTGAGCATTCTAAAACGCTAGGAGGCGTATGTTTTTCTGTGGTGTGGATTTTCGAACGAAGGTAATGCCTCATTTACATCCAATCTGTAACTTTACTTATGTTTGACAATGGTCGATATCTGCTCACGTATTTTCACAGAAAAGGAAGGTTCTTCTAATAGATATCACACCCCAGGTATTTTCATACCGTGATTTATATGTATACAGGATATCCTAAGCCCGAGGAACAGTTCTACGTCCTATGAATATCGCTAGGTCAGCGATCACATCTTTTGTCGGAGGTTAGACTTAGGAATGTTAAAAAAGGTCAGGGTGACCTGTACTCCATGTATGCTATTCACGTGCGGACAATGGACTTATTGTATACGTCTGATCTGCTAGCATCAGGAGGGGAGTATTCATTATTATATATAGACATTGATGATCTGCAGCTGACACTGTTGCAGAATTAATATTTATGAACTTTATGATACCGAGTACACTGAAGTATTGTTTACTCTATGACTGATGAGGATTGGATCCTACATGAATATCAGTTGGCACCAATATTATTTCTGAATGCTACAATCGTTGAACTGTGATGTCTTATGACGTATGTAACGTGACTGTCATTGTGGTTTGCAATAAAATGGTATATAAACGTCACGAGCAGTTTACCATTTCTATGACTTTGCATGTCATTTTGCCTGTGCTGTACCCTGTGGACTATCCAACTACTTACACACAGCAACAATAAAAAAATCAGATAGACACCCTACCATACTACCACAATCTACCCGGTGTCGATAGGGGTGGTACTTCAAGTCAGCCTAAATCCACCCTTATCATTTCATGGTGGCCAGTTCTGGTCTTATCATTTCACAGTGGCCAGCAGTTGGTTTAATCTGGTTCCAGCACTTAAGGGACGCAACAAACCCAGACATCATCATCATACTACAAGATTACAGTTCTACTTATCACCTTTGATGAAATTTTTTGAAAGTACCAGGCCTTACTGACAGTTGGTAATATTTTGAAACTACCCGGCGCTGCTCGGCGGTATTGCAATTTTCCTACAATAGAAGGACAAGTACCGAGCGAATCGATTTCCTGATCTGTATGGAAGAAGGACAAGTGCCGTAACAACTGTTCCAGTATCAGAAGTACTGTTGAAGATTCAGAAGGTCAAGTGCCGAAACGACCTTTCCGATATTAGAAGCTCATTTCCTTCGTCATGGCTGTTTATGGGAGCAGATGTTGATCAACGTTGGATCATTATCCTCAGAATGCTGATTACATCCTGTTCTACACCGTGCTGACGCTGGATTTATAGAAGTTAAGAGGCCTGTTTGTTTTTGTGAACTGTGCCCTTATGTTCTAACTGAGCCTTCTAATCTTTTTCATCCTAGTATCAATTTATTACATGTTATATGTTATTTGTATTTGTATATTTATATGTTATATTTCAGCGGGTTTCGGTTGGGAGGTGTCTTTCAGTAGAAGATACCACGTCACAGAGGTTTCTACTGTTAGCGTTTTCTTTAGGGACTGTGGAAATTTCTTATTTTGAAATTTGCTAGCGACAACCGTTGCTATATTTGTTTAGTTGTGACGAGTTGTGCTTTATTTTCGTTGTTTTTTGTAATATTTATTTTCTTTTTCTGTTTTTTAGTTTCGATTTCATTTGTTTGTATTTGTAGGTCTCCCCTTTTCTATTATTCAGTTCTATACACCGTTTTTGTTTATACATTTTGACGTCATTTGTTTGTGTACATTCTTCGCATTTTGTCATCACATTTTTTGTGATATTTTCCTTTTAGTTCTGCTGTTTATTTAGTTGACTTATGCGAATGTTTTCGTATTGACTTTGATCTTTGTTGTTGTTCACATTGACTTTGATCTTTGTTGTTGTTTACATTGACTTTGATCTTTGTTGTTGTTTACATTGACTTTGATCTTTGTTATTGTTTACGTTGTCTTTGATCTTTGTTATTGTTTACATTGTCTTTGTTCTTTGTATAGGTTACATAGTTTTTGAGTAATTAGCTTTCACTATTGTTACATATTTGCTCATGCACTATTGATTTATAGTGAACTTATCATAACTAACTAGTGGATTTGTTCATGCCCTATTACATTGTGCAGTTATGATAAATAACTGATTGATTTGTGTTTATGCACTAATTTGTGTAGTGCACTGATGAGTAAGAAGTGACTTGTGATATTATTATACATTTGATAATACAAGTTTGGTGTCAAAAATTTGTTTCCAACAGAGATTGGGTTATACATTGTGATTATACAAGTACTTTATTAAGTCTTGTTACTATTAAGTTTGAAATAAGATAATTAATTATTTCAGGTTTTGGACTCATATTTTAGACAACATGTCTACATTTGAGTACTTTATTGAGCAGGGTAAATCCCTTGGAAAGACTGGTGATAAATTAGAAGAATTTGCGACTGTTCAATATGCCAAGGCATTGAAGTCGGAAGAAAAGAAAATGAAAGAACAAACTGAACAAAAGAAAATAGAGGCTGAGAATTTAAAACTGCAGATGCAGGTGGAGGAAAAGAGATTCCAAATGGAAATGGAAAAACAAAAAAGAGAAGCAGAAGCAAAATCTGAAGAGAAAAAACTTGAAAGAGAAACAGAGGCTGAAAATAGAAGACTTGAAAAAGAGGCTGAAAATAAAAGACTTGAAAGAGAAACTGAAAATAAGAGACTTCAGGCTGAGGCTGAAGAAAAAAGTTACAAAGAGAGGCTGAGGCTGAAGAAAAAAAGTTACAAAGAGAGGCTGATGAGAGAAAAGCAAAAATGGAACATGAAGAAAAACTCTTAGCTTTGGAGTTAGAAAAGTTAAAGTTGATGAACTTGGGTAATGCTAATGATCCAAATAAGGTATCATCTTCTAATAAGTCTAATGCTGTTGATTTCAAGCTTAATCTACCAGCATTCAATGCTTCCATTGACGATATAACGTTTTATCTAGAGAGATTTGAACGTTCCTGTAGAATACATAACTTGGATAAATCACTGTACGTGTTTCTGTTAAGACCATCTGTCGAGGGGTGTGTGGTTATTTTATTTCGTGCTTATTCATGCCTTTTGCGTTTGCACGACTGTTTATGTGTATCCAATATTGGTAGTAATGTAATTTCCAGGGTTCTCTCTTTACGTGCCTGGCGAATAAACATTAACTCTTAGTATTAACTTACTTTGTGCACACATCTCTTTCTCCAATGAAAGTAATAATAACTGAATGACGGTTTGTAACTTTATTACACATGACGACGAACTTCACATTAGACCCATTGATGTGGTCAGGCAATAAGAACATAATCCAGATTAATAATAATAATAAAAGTCACTCATTTGCATGAACAATTATGAATGTTAAATATGCCATACATTATAATACTTCCATGTAAAAACAGGAATATACATTAGGGCTTTCCACACATGCCCAACACACACATCTGTGCCGCCTAACGGCTGGTCACTCACTCGCTCTCCTCGCTGCTAAACTCTCTCTCGTTTTTTTACCTGCCTTGTTAGCAAAACTTCCCCAGCCAGTCTCATCAAGTGACATAGAGTGGCTATTTGGGTGAAGTGGCAAACTCGGCGTTAAAATTAATGCATCTTCTACTCCCAACATTGCCCCCCTGTTCCCGAGCGGAAACCAAGGGTTTTCGCTTGAGAACAGTGGATAGTTAGCCCAAGAACTATTAATCTATTAGAAAAGAAAAATCCTACTGTTCAGAATAATATATATGAAGTATTAATTGTAGTGCGAAATGACATGAAAACAGATATATGTAAACAGTTTAGACAAAATGTAATCCAATCTTTCAAAAAATGCAATTAAAGTCGTAACATGAATGTTTCAATAGTATATCACCTGAAAAACAAAACAAGATCAGACAATGTCAACATCTGGCACAAACAATTTCACTTTCCAGTTACATTCCTTGACAATAAGTCTGCCAGAAAGTTTTCTGATCCCTTGATGGGGATAATTGTATATCTATATTCTTGGATAAGCAAGAACCATCTGTGTAATCTACTGTTTGTTGTAGTTTTTTGATTTAGGGATGTTAGTGGACGGTGATCCGTCTGGGGGTAGAAATGTGCGCCAAGTAAATAGCGTGATAACTTGCCCATACACCAAATGATGGACAAGAGTTCTCTTTCACTGGTGGAATACCGAGTTTCTGCTGGTAGCAACTTTCTGCTTACATACAAGCATGGATGTGGAGTATCATTGAACCATTGCAACAGGCAACCACCAATGCCAGTCTGAGAAGCATCAGTCCTCAGAAGAAATGGCATAGTGATATTAGGTAACATCAAAATAGGTGCCTTGGAAAATACAGTTTTAATTTTATTCAAAGCTCCACTGCAAGTATCGGACCAAACAATTTTATTAGGAGCTCCCTTTTTAGTCAAAGATGACAGGACTGAAGAAATAGATGAAAAGTTCGGAATGAACTTGTGATAGAAGTTAATGAGTCCTAACATGCTCCTAACCTGTTTCTTTGTCCGAGGGATATCTAATTCTAATATGCGTTTGACAGTGTGCTCATCAGGGTATAACATGTGGTTACCAACACGGTGACCAAGAAATGACATTTCTCGACAACCAATCTGAACCTTTGAAGGTCTAACTGTCAAACCATGCTTTCTGAGTAGCATTAATAAAGATTTTAATCCTGTGATATGTTCTTACCAAGAACTATGGAATAAACAGATGTCGTCTATGTATGTGATGACATCAGATCTATCTCCTAAGAGTCTCCGCATCATGCGCACAAAAGTCGCGGGAGCATTGACAAGGCCAAAACACATATAGTTCCATTGGAATAAACCATATGGAGTCATAAATACAGTTAGAGGTTTGGCTTTACCAGTTAAAGGGATCTGCCAATATCCCTTGGATAGATCTAGTTTGCTAAAGTATGTAGCCTGGGATAGTTGTTGTCGTGAAATATTCTAATCCACATATATAAATTATTAGGTAAATATAAAGCCTAACAAATAAAATTAATAAAGAGAAGAGCAATGGGAAAATAACAGTGCTGTCACAAAGAATGTACTCGAAATCCCCCTTGTTTTCTGCTTCGTCTGCAAATTGTAACGCTTTCACGTTGATATAAAAGCTTACTGTATTATTACCCGCCTTCTTCAATGAAACGTGTGCTGCATTTCTAAGAAAAACATTGAGACGTACTGCGTAATGACCTAAATTAATCCTAGCATTAATTATACTGCGTTACCAAAACGAACGAACAGATGGACAAAAGGATAAAGAGAGAGGGGAGGGCTGAAAATCAGGAACGCATGCAACACGCGTCGCGCGATACACAAATGCTGCCATCACGCGTGTAAGTCTACATGCACTAATTTTTTTTCAGACGGACAGTGATAAAATACACTACCCTTTCCCAGAGTTAGGTTTATAAATCATAAAAAAACTCTTATTAGAAAAGATAACATTAGATGGGTTTACGGTTGAAAACATAACAGTACCCAGACAGCACATCTTCGAAACAGGAGGTAGAAGAAATTGCATATTTTGAACGCAGCCACGTAGCTCCTTTAAATTTGTATTTTTGGGTTCCTTAGGGCTTGCTGACAAATAATATGTAAAACGTTACGCAAATAGTCCAGGAATTAATAAATTATACCCAAAATAAAATATTGGGGGTGCCTGACAGCATAAAATCATTTCTGCTCATAAGATTTTTTTTTAACGTGTTTGAAAAAAATTTACGTTACAGAAATAGCCTACCATGTAAACTCCAAATTGATTGGAGCGCAACAAATGAAAGCCTAACCACGATTGGTCGGGCTATAAATACTATCTTGGTTGTTAGGGGAAACGGGGAAAGGTAACATTTTTTCAAACACTTGTCGAAACGGGGCTCATTGGTCAGACTCGCTGATATACACACTTGGGAGCGTTAGTTCGAAACCACTTGTTTAAATAAGATTGATAAAGCATCAGTGCGTTGAAGCCAGCTTATATTTGGCTAAATAAAAGCCTGGAAGATAAGCAGATGGGAATTTGTGCCAGTTTGTGCCAGAATTCATTGCTAATCAACGTATCTGTGTTTATTCGTATGAATTGTGGGACAGTGGTCTTGATGGTACTGAGCAGCACCTAGTCAGAGCTTTGCTGAATCCAGTGTCGGACAGCATACTCCTTGGTCCTTTTAGCTATCAGTGAGGTGTCTCCAGAGCCCAGAGGAGAATTCGAGCAGAGGAGTCCTTTCCTGCCGCCATCACGCCAGATAAGCTAACTTGGCCAGCTGAGCTCAACATTATGTCCCCTCATCTTGAACTGACTTTGTAAAATTAACATTAAGAGGGGAATTTACTTGTCTTAAAATCAGGAACTGTGAACATCTCCAATACTAGTCCCTAAAGACAAACTATTGAAGTCATGATGACAAATACCAACAGAGCTTGAACAAAACAAAACCAGTATTACCTCATTTTACTACTACACAACTGACACACATAGAACATTTGTAATAATATATGTCACTACAATATTCATATTAAATACATTCTGTACATAACTTGTAATTTAAATTGATTGTGATTCCTGGTTCCCTTGTAGTTGAATCAGGACACATATTCATTCATGCCAGTAATGAATACATATTGTTATTTGAAAAGTTACGAGTGACTTCTTTAAGATATTCTCATAGAGTGTTATATGTATGTGAGTGTCACAGTGTTGTTAAGAGTAGTGGATTAAATTAAATTGTTTATCTGTCTGTTGTTGTGACTTACACTTCATCATACACATACCCTAGACACATAACGTAGCATCACACTATTCCAGAATAATTCTGACTGAGATATATAGATATGTGGTAGCAAGTAAGGTTATCTATAATACACTACTCTTAATAGATATAGATACCTTCACAGCTGATCTCAGTCAGTACACTAAGTTCCCTATAAATATTTATAACATCCCACTTCACCACATATATTGGGGTCTCGCTCTTGGGATTTTGAATCTTTCCCTATTAAAAATATTGGGGGTAATTCACTTCAGGGAATATAAGAATTAAAAGGTATCCTTGGGTGGAATAAAATAAGGTTGAGCTCACGGTGCCTGTGTTGTCCATTATATATATTTAGAATTTGAATTGTTGGTTAGACATTGTAGAAATTTACATGATAGACAATGGCGGACCTGGCCAAGTTTCGATCTGCTGCTGTTCAGACTGCAAAAGAGTTAGGATTAGATGGGCAAGTTATGGTTGCCTATGTTACTACGGAATGTGACAAATTTATTGAACGCGAAGAAAGAAGGTTTGAAGCCGAAAGAAAGTTAGAGGCTGACAGGGAAATTAAGAAGTTACAATTTGAAGCTGAGGCTGAGACTAAGAAGTTACAGTTTGAAGCTGAGGCTGAGACTAAGAGGTTGCAGATTGAGGCTGAGGCTAAGAAATTGGAAGCAGAAGAAAGAAGATTGACTGCAGAAAGAGAAGACAGGAAATTAGCTGCAGAGAGGGAAGCAGAAAAGGAGGAGAAAAGATTACAAAGGGAACATGAGTTACGACTAAGGGAGTTTGAGTTTCAAGGCCATGCTCCTGAAAATGGTGCCAGTCCCTTTGCCTCTGATGCTACGGTTACTCAAGGAGCCTCAACCTCAGCTATGAATTTTCATTTAGATCATTTTGTTGAGAAAGACGATGATATAGAGAGCTACCTGAATAGGTATGAGCTATTAGCTACCACGTATGGGTTAGAGAGAGAAAGGTGGAGCTTAAAGTTATCTCAGGGACTTCGTGGGGCAGCTTATGAAGTTTTTGCAAAAATGAGCAGAGGTGATCAGGAAAATTATGACATGCTAAAGCAGGCTCTTTTGTTAAGGTATGAAAAGAATGCAGAGTTTTACGGGAAAAAATTTAGGAATGCTAAACTACTGTCAGGTGAAACCTATCACCAGTTCTCTGCACGAATAGAGACATACTTGGAGAAATGGACTTCTCTGGGGAAAACCCAAGATCTTAAGGAAATGGTCCTTATAGAGCAACTAAGAGAGTCCATGGCTCCAGACCTGAGAAAGTTTCTCATGGAACAAGGTGCAGAGAGGCTGGGTGAGTTGCTAAATGTTGCTGAAAGGTATCAAGCAGCTCAAGCAGAGGTAACAGGTAATAAAAAGAAACAGGTGGATAACTTTAGGGCACCACAGAACTTTAATAAATTTGATCCTAAGGATCAAAATAAAGGTAAGCACCAATTTGATAGGCCACGGTATGAAAATAAAAATAAATTCCCACAATTCGATGAAAGGAAATATAATGAAAGAAAATCTTTCAACCAAGGAAAAAGGTGGTGTAACAATTGTCAGATGGACAATCATGACACTGACCGTTGCAGAAGGAAACCTGTGTATATGGCAACCCTTCAGGTCAGGTCGACCTCAAGACAGGAGGAGGATATTATGTTAGATACCACTCCAGAAGAGATGAGGAAGGCACAGGCTGGAGATAAAACACTCAAGCCTTGTTTCAGAAAATTGTCAACTTGTCATACAACTCCAGGCAAGGGAAATTTCTACATGAAAAACAAGTTGATGTATAGGAAGACTGGAGCTAGATCCAATGGTCACGGACAGCTGGTTCTTCCAAAAAGATATAGGGCAGACTTAATAAGGAGCCTACATGTGAAACCAGATGGGGACCATGAGAAAATAGGTACCATCATTCAAAAGGTGGCTCACAATTATTATTGGCCCAAAGCAAGATGGGACATTGAGAACTTTGTAGAAAGGTGTAGCATAGCACATGAGGGAACACCCACAAGTGGGAACATGGATCAGGACCTGGACACGCCATGGGGCAAAATCAGGCCTAACAATAAAAGGAAAAATAAATTTGATAAAGTGGACCAAATGGAATGGGAAGCCCCTTTTCACGGACAAGCTTCACTTAACTGTTTTACAATGGCCACTATGCGGAGAGTGCAAAAGGATGTCTTACCCCAGGATAAGCCGAAAATCCCTCAATCGGACTTAAACAAACTGGAGGAAGAGGATGTAGAGAGGAAATCTCTCATCAAGAATTTTAAGAGGGGAGAAAGCCCCAAAAGAAAATTTGGTAGCGGTCGTTTTGTGAATGATAACTCTGGGAGGAAAAATCATCACTATAAAGCTTCGAGTGGAAGAGACCATACCGGTGCATGGACAAATAGGTCCACACAATTAAAGGTCCATATGTAGCTTTGTTAAGAACGTGGACTGATGAAAAGGCAGAGGAAAACATTACATCTTCATACCAATATGTGAATGAGCTGACCACTCGGTTGAAAACGGCTGGAAACTTGCCAATGAAAATTTGAAACAAGCCAGGAAGAAACATGCTGCCTATTATAACAGGAAGGCGAAAGACAGAAATTTGGCTGTGGGAGAGAAAGTACTGCTTCTTTTGCCTGGGAGTCAGAATAAGTTACAAATTGGATGGCAGGGTCCATATACAGTTTTAGAGAAGGTGTCTAGAACAAATTATAAGATAGATAAGAAGGGGAAAGAAAAAATCTATCATGTGAATCTCCTGAAGAAATATTTGGAAAGAGAACATCAGGAAGAGACACACTTGTTGACCTTGTCCATCGCCATGGAGATGAAAAAGGAACCACTTTCATCATTTGAATATCCATTACACCCCTGTGAGACAGCAGCACAGGTGAAAATCAGTACACATTTAACGAAAACTCAGAAAGAGAGAGTGCAACAGGTTCTAAATAATCATGCAGAGGTGTTAACAGACCGACCAGGGCATACAAACCTATTGGAATATGATATGAAACTGATAGACCCCACACCTGTCTGTATGAAACCATATTCGATTCCGTTTGCTAAGGAGAAAGCTTTGAAGGAAGAGATAGACTATCTGTTGAAGGAAGGAATTATTTCGCACAGTGAGTCTTCGTATAGTTCCGGTGTTGTACTCTTAAGGAAGCCCTCTGGAGAACATAGACTCTGTATAGATTACAGGAGACTGAATGCTATTACAGAAGGACAGGTGGATCCATTGCCGGATACAAATCAGCTGTTTGCCAGACTAAATAAAGCTAAATATTTCTCAAAAGTGGATCTGAGTAAAGGATACTATCAGATTCCAGTAAAGCCTGAGGTTAGACCCTACCTAGCATTTAGTACCTCAGAAGGACACTATGAGTTTAATAGATTGCCATTTGGATTGAAGAATGCGCCTAGTGTCTTCTCTAGAATGATGAGAAAATTATTGGATCCTCTGAATAATCCCTGTATAACAAATTTTATGGATGATATCCTTATAGCAACAGAAACATTTGAGGAACACATTGACTCTCTGAACATGCTGTTTGATCGACTTAGGGAGGCAAATTTAACAGCCCGTCCAACCAAATGTTGCGTTGGATGTAAAGAATTGGAATTTTTGGGACACACAGTTTATCAGGGAAATATGACCCCTGACCCAAAGAATTTAGAAAAACTACAGAAAGCCCCGAGACCACAAACCAAGAAGGACGTGAGATCCTTTGTCTCATTATGTGGTTTCTACCAGAAGTATATCAAGAACTTTAATTCCATATGTGCACCGTTAACTGAATTGACACGTAAAGGACTTCCAGATCGCATTACATGGACACCACAATGTGAAATGACTTACCAAGAATTGAAGGAAAAGCTCACAAGTAAACCCATTTTGAAATTACCTGACTTAAGTCAAGAATTCATTGTAAGGACGGATGCAAGTAATATTGGGTTAGGTGCAACTCTACTACAGAAATCAGATGCCTTGGATGGGGAATTAAGCCCAGTGGCATATGCTAGCAGAAAGTTGAATAAAGCTGAAATCAACTACTCAACTCGCGAAAAAGAATGTCTTGCAGTAATATGGGCAATAAAGAAATTCAATATTTATCTATATGGGAAGGCATTTAAGTTGCAAACAGATCACAAACCTTTATCGTTTCTAGCACAGGCTAAGCATGAGAACTCTGGGTTACTCCGATGGTCTTTACTTCTGGCTCCATATAATTTTAGCATTGAGTATATATCTGGAAAAACCAGTTTGGGAGCGGATTTTTTAAGCCGCCATCCGTGTGATGAGAATCACCGTAAACCCCAGAAATAATAATAAATTTCTCTATGTGTATATAGAATAAAGGACTGACATATAATGTCTGTTTTAAGAGGGGAGGTGTCGTGAAATATTCTAATCCACATATATAAATTATTAGGTAAATATAAAGCCTAACAAATAAAATTAATAAAGAGAAGAGCAATGGGAAAATAACAGTGCTGTCACAAAGAATGTACTCGAAATCCCCCTTGTTTTCTGCTTCGTCTGCAAATTGTAACGCTTTCACGTTGATATAAAAGCTTACTGTATTATTACCCGCCTTCTTCAATGAAACGTGTGCTGCATTTCTAAGAAAAACATTGAGACGTACTGCGTAATGACCTAAATTAATCCTAACATTAATTATACTGCGTTACCAAAACGAACGAACAGATGGACAAAAGGATAAAGAGAGAGGGGAGGGCTGAAAATCAGGAACGCATGCAACACGCGTCGCGCGATACACAAATGCTGCCATCACGCGTGTAAGTCTACATGCACTAATTTTTTTTCAGACGGACAGTGATAAAATACACTACCCTTTCCCAGAGTTAGGTTTATAAATCATAAAAAAAACTCTTATTAGAAAAGATAACATTAGATGGGTTTACGGTTGAAAACATAACAGTACCCAGACAGCACATCTTCGAAACAGGAGGTAGAAGAAATTGCATATTTTGAACGCAGCCACGTAGCTCCTTTAAATTTGTATTTTTGGGTTCCTTAGGGCTTGCTGACAAATAATATGTAAAACGTTACGCAAATAGTCCAGGAATTAATAAATTATACCCAAAATAAAATATTGGGGGTGCCTGACAGCATAAAATCATTTCTGCTCATAAGATTTTTTTTTAACGTGTTTGAAAAAAATTTACGTTACAGAAATAGCCTACCATGTAAACTCCAAATTGATTGGAGCGCAACAAATGAAAGCCTAACCACGATTGGTCGGGCTATAAATACTATCTTGGTTGTTAGGGGAAACGGGGAAAGGTAACATTTTTTCAAACACTTGTCGAAACGGGGCTCATTGGTCAGACTCGCTGATATACACACTTGGGAGCGTTAGTTCGAAACCACTTGTTTAAATAAGATTGATAAAGCATCAGTGCGTTGAAGCCAGCTTATATTTGGCTAAATAAAAGCCTGGAAGATAAGCAGATGGGAATTTGTGCCAGTTTGTGCCAGAATTCATTGCTAATCAACGTATCTGTGTTTATTCGTATGAATTGTGGGACAGTGGTCTTGATGGTACTGAGCAGCACCTAGTCAGAGCTTTGCTGAATCCAGTGTCGGACAGCATACTCCTTGGTCCTTTTAGCTATTAGTGAGGTGTCTCCAGAGCCCAGAGGAGAATTCGAGCAGAGGAGTCCTTTCCTGCCGCCATCACGCCAGATAAGCTAACTTGGCCAGCTGAGCTCAACATTATGTCCCCTCATCTTGAACTGACTTTGTAAAATTAACATTAAGAGGGGAATTTACTTGTCTTAAAATCAGGAACTGTGAACATCTCCAATACTAGTCCCTAAAGACAAACTATTGAAGTCATGATGACAAATACCAACAGAGCTTGAACAAAACAAAACCAGTATTACCTCATTTTACTACTACACAACTGACACACATAGAACATTTGTAATAATATATGTCACTACAATATTCATATTAAATACATTCTGTACATAACTTGTAATTTAAATTGATTGTGATTCCTGGTTCCCTTGTAGTTGAATCAGGACACATATTCATTCATGCCAGTAATGAATACATATTGTTATTTGAAAAGTTACGAGTGACTTCTTTAAGATATTCTCATAGAGTGTTATATGTATGTGAGTGTCACAGTGTTGTTAAGAGTAGTGGATTAAATTAAATTGTTTATCTGTCTGTTGTTGTGACTTACACTTCATCATACACATACCCTAGACACATAACGTAGCATCACACTATTCCAGAATAATTCTGACTGAGATATATAGATATGTGGTAGCAAGTAAGGTTATCTATAATACACTACTCTTAATAGATATAGATACCTTCACAGCTGATCTCAGTCAGTACACTAAGTTCCCTATAAATATTTATAACATCCCACTTCACCACAGTTGTGATAAGAGATCCTCCAAAACAGGCATGGGCTCGGCATCTGTGAGAGTGACACTGTTAAGACGTCTAAAATCAATGCAGATGCGAAGAGATTTGTCCTTCTTTCTAACTAGAACCATAGGAAAAGAATAGGATGATTCAGAAGGAGAAATGATGCCCATGCGTAGCATATCCTTAAGTTCACTATCCACCTGAGATCTGTAGTGTAAGGGTATAGTATACGGTCTGAGTTTGATAGGGTGATCATCAGTCAATGTAATATCATGAGAGATAACATCAGTGCGACCTGGAAGTTCAGTCAGCACATCAGAGAAAGATTCTAAAACAGCAAGAGCCTGTTCTCGATAACTAGAATCTAAATCAACTGATACAGTTACATCTCTCCAAGATTCGGAAGATGTTAAAGGCAGCAGAGGAAAATTAAAAGAAATATCGCTCGCTGTAGAATCATCAGATTCCACAACCGCTGACAAAGTCTGTCGAACTGGTTCATCAGAAATACTGTCCAAGATAGGTTCTAATTCTGCAGGGCGCTCCACATATAATTTTAACATATTGATGTGAAATGTTTTAACTTTGCCCCTTATGTCAATGGCATAATCCACATCAGTTTTCTTCTCAACCACCTTAAAAGGGCCCTGCCAGGAAATTAGCAGTTTATTTTCCTTGGTTGGAAGAAGTAGCCATACTTGTTCTCCTGGTAGGAACGAACGTAATTTTCGAGATTGGTTGCAGCGCACTCTCGACCTCTGTGAAGCATTACGTATCATACCTGATGCATAAGTACATGCATCTACAAGGCGTTGTCTGAGATCAATGACCAGTTCATAGCTGGTGCGGACAGTAACATCCTCCACTGATCCCAACAACAAATCCTTGAGTATGTGCATAGGACCTCTAGGGTTGGCACCATATACAAACTCAAATGGCGAAAAGCCAGTGCCCTCATGGGGCACTTCTCTGTAAGCAAATAAGACTGCTGATAACATTCGGTCCCAGTCACGAGGACATGTCTCGGTGACTTTGCCTAACAACTGCTTCAACGAGCCATTGAAACGCTCGCAAACGCCATTGCTTTCCGGATGGTATGGGCTTGTGAACGAATGCTTAATTGCTAACATGTTCTCAATATCTTTCATCATTTGAGACATAAATTGAGTACCACGATCTGATAAGATTTCATCAGGAAATCCTATGCGACAAAAAATAACAAATAAAGCATCAGAGACAGCTGCTGAGGTGATAGTCTTCAATGGTATGGCCTCCGGCCAACGTGTAAATAAGTCTATACACGTTAGGATATATCGATATCCTCTATCTGACATGACTGACATAGGACCAACTATGTCAATTGCAATCTTGATGAAAGGCCGTAATGGCACATCAGTGAATTGTAAGGGTGCAGCGTGGTGCTTGCCCCTACGTGCTACCTTTTGACAAGTTGTACATGACCTGCAGTATAGCTTTACATCTTTGTTAACACAAGGCCAATAAAAATTTGAGGTGACACGAAACAGAGTACGCTTAATCCCCATATGACCAGCTAAAAGCGAGTCATGGGCAGTATTCAATACAATAGGTCTAAAACTCTTTGGAATAACTACCTGTCTCCTGACTAAAACATAGTTGTCAAAGCATCTAGTCAGTACTGAGTTCTTAAGTTCAAACCAGTAACGTGAAGTTTTTGTCTTCTTCACATGCTTGCTCTCTGCTAGAGCAAACAATGGTTGCAAAGCAACATCTTCACGCTGTTTGGTCGCGAACGACTGGGGGGAAACATTATGAACATTCTGAAGAGATGCTCTCTCACTAAATGGTATAGCTGGCTCTGCCTTGCATTCAGCGGCATGCTGGGCCCTAGTGACCACAGCGTTAGCCAACACTGGGTGAGATTCAACCCATTTATGTATCTCCTCTGGGGAGCAATCCTTAATACCTGGTATATTACCAAGGATAATGTCTGATACTGGTTCCTCAAGGACACATGCCCTTACCTTACCTGTAAAGAAGGGTGTGGCAATATCTATTTCTGCCACTGGGTAACACTCTATACTCCCACCAAATGTTATGCACTTCACTGTTTTACCAGTAAAGGCAGATTCATCAATTAGCGATCTACGGACTCCGACAGTGGTACAGCCAGAATCACGAAGGACACTTACATGTCTGTTATACAGAAAACCAGTATATAATGTGAGGCGTCTCACGTTCTCACAAGATGACATAGCAGGTAGAGCATGCCCGCAAATTAATCTGGGTTTTGAACCTGGTTGGAATAAAGATTTGCATCCATAACAATTTTCATCATTAAGTGAGCTAACAATACATGCATTGGCATGGTCGGCTCCCTTCTCATCATTCTTCTTTGCAGTTACACATGCATTACCCTTCTCATGATTGCTATTGTCATTATGCCCACAGTGTTTGTTAGTGCTGTTTCCATAATATTTCTTATAAGGTCTATTCCTAGCACATGACCAACATCTGCCACTATTCCTATTACCACTGTAGGATGCATTGTCTTGTGTGGGTCTACGATCCATCCGTTTGTGATGTATTTCCTCATTATGGCTAGAATTCTGCCGCCACTGACCTTGGTTTGAATAACCATAGTCTCGCCTCTGTGGGAAGTTAGATGGTGACCTCTGCCTTGGGAAGTTATATTTTCCTCGGTAGTTGGATCTATAGCTTTGCCTTACTCTGCTGTCCACACTCTGTGATCGAGGTCTATGACCACCATCTCTAAAGTCATGACGAGCCACACATACTGGGAGTGCGTCCTTTATAGTTGGTTTGTGAACTTCTTTATCTGGGTGAGCTGTCATATATTGTCTCCCAAGTATCTCCATTGCCTCAAGGTCTTTCGGTTTTCTTTCTTGAAAAAATGAGGCAAGATCGGTGCTACATGCCGACAACACCTTGTCACGTAACATTAGATCAAGTAAGCCAGTGAAGGTCTTATCAATTCCGGACAATTCTATCCATCTTTTAGAATATAATTTTATTAATGAGATAAATTCTCCAAAGTCAGCTTTCCTGCTAGGCAGACAGGAATGAAATTTATCACGGAATCCTGCTTCTGTAAGCTGAAATTTACGTAGCAATGTCTCCTTGACAACATCGTAGTCTTCTCTACTACCGCTGTCCAGAGCAAAATAAGCCTGTAGAGCGTCCGCTGTTAAAAAAAATCGCATAATGTTGCACTCCATTGACCCTTGGGGATCTTCAACGCGCTGACCTTGAGCTCAAAACGTTGTAAGAAACTATCGACGCAGTCGATTTGCTGGTTGAAATTAGGCAATCGTATCCGGTTTGTGGTTACAGGTGTACTAGATGATGTGTTTGGAGCGTCCAACTCCACTTTTCTTAGGGCGACAGCAACATCTATATCTTTCTGAATACGCAATTTCTCTATCTCCAAATCAGTTGCTTTCTGAGCAGTTGCAGCAGCTAATCTTAATTTTTCTTTCTCAGCGTCAATCTTTAGTTTTTCTTGCTCAGCGTCAATCTTTAGTTTTTCTTGCTCAGCGTCAATCTTTAGTTTTTTCTTGCTCAGCGTTAATCTTTAGTTTTTCTAGCGCAAGAGCTTGTGCAAGATCTTTTTCTTTCTCTTCATGTTCTAACTGAAGACGTTTTAATTCACGTTCATTCTGTCTTTCAATTCTTGCATTATAGCTGTCAAATTGTGCAGTAGCAAATGCCTCTAGTTCCGCTCCTGATTTATTAAATTTAATCCCAATTTCTATAAAGTCCTGAAAGGAAGACATGGTTTCCTACCAGAAACTATTTTCTGTTCAAATCATAGTGATATTTATAATGATGAACAATACAAAACTCAATACCTATGTAAGTCGTACAAACCCACCAAGGACATAATTAGAATGTGTTAAATTATGGTGATATTGTTAATGAACACTGCAGTGCTCAATACATGTTATAATAAAAGAAAAAAAAATATGCAAAATTATGCCATATATATCAATGGGTCCAGACAAATGTACAATGAAAAGATGAAGGCAATGATGTCAATGACAATGATGATGATGATGGTATATTTTCAAATACAACGCACACAAAAACAAATCAAAATTAACTAAAATAAGACAACAACAACAATATTCTATATTAAGATGTAAAAAAAAAAATAAAAACTATTAGACACTACAAATAATTCACAAATAAAACGAAGCAACCGTCACAATAACAACTAAGGAGAAGAAGGTATAGAAAGCACTATTACAACAACTGACAATGTGAGACATATATACAAAACACTAACAAAACGTGATACCTAACGCCACATCTAATTACAAATTAAATGTTCGCAATGCAAAAAAGGACTGTCAGTATGAATGCGTCAAAGCGCTAAAATACCTTAAATGCAAACCTCACATAAACCTATAGAAGATCACCTTTCATGATACTTCCGAAGATGAATGAAAAAAAATGATACCTAAAAAAAAAAAAAAAAATTGGCAACACTGAACATATAGAATAGAAAAAAGAAAAATAGCAAAGATGGAGCACGCTACGAAAGCACAAGAGGCTTTAAAGAAGCTTTTAAAATGCAGCTAAACGTATCGTAAAATGCAGACTAAAGTGTTTTGGTCTGAACACGGCGTAATTTAGTTTACACTGTCTCTCATGAATCAGGAACACTAAGCCAAAATAGAAACTATAGTTCTGAAAACTTGTTTTATAATATGTCGTCTGGTCGAACTATTTTATTTACTTCTTAATAATAAGGTCCGTAAAGTTTCTTTTATAGATTTATAAATGTTAATACACGTATGGTCCCTGAAAGCCTTCAATGTTTTTGGAAAAATTGGTACTTCGTTTGTCTTTAAAATATTCCATCAACAGAAATCGATAACAGCATGTTTGTTGACCTAAATTCCTGCTGCCGTTAAAGGTCACGGGGCGTGGCTAATTTGCCGCAGTGCGTCGAACAGTTTCGCTTTGTACGGGAACTTTATTTGCGCGATGGCTGGTTTCACCGCAGTTTTTGCAAAAGGGTACGTTTGCAAGAACGTTCATTAACACGAACAAAAAGTCATTGTTAAACAGCCCAGTTCTTCAAAACAGCTTTAAACACGTTGCATTAAAAGTGCATCTGAACTCCTGTTTCATGTTCAGTCATATTATAGTTCAATTGATGCAAATGCATTTTAGATAAACTTGGTGCACATAATTAATTCAGGCATTAACATCGCTAGGCACAGGCTTGGCTTCCCATCTGTTAAGACCATCTGTCGAGGGGTGTGTGGTTATTTTATTTCGTGCTTATTCATGCCTTTTGCGTTTGCACGACTGTTTATGTGTATCCAATATTGGTAGTAATGTAATGTCCAGGGTTCTCTCTTTACGTGCCTGGCGAATAAACATTAACTCTTAGTATTAACTTACTTTGTGCACACATCTCTTTCTCCAATGAAAGTAATAATAACTGAATGACGGTTTGTAACTTTATTACACATGACGACGAACTTCACATTAGACCCATTGATGTGGTCAGGCAATAAGAACATAATCCAGATTAATAATAATAATAAAAGTCACTCATTTGCATGAACAATTATGAATGTTAAATATGCCATACATTATAATACTTCCATGTAAAAACAGGAATATACATTAGGGCTTTCCACACATGCCCAAACACACATCTGTGCCGCCTAACGGCTGGTCACTCACTCGCTCTCCTCGCTGCTAAACTCTCTCTCGTTTTTTTACCTGCCTTGTTAGCAAAACTTCCCCAGCCAGTCTCATCACGTGACATAGAGTGGCTATTTGGGTGAAGTGGCAAACTCGGCGTTAAAATTAATGCATTTTCTACTCTCAACAGTTTCATTTGTCCAAAATACTTAAAGGTGATGCTTTGACTATGTTAGGCATGGTAGATGAACCTGACAAAGACAAATATGAGATTGTCAGGGCTGTTTTGTTAAAGAAATACCAGCTAAACGAAGACGGCTATCGTCTTCAATTTAAATATATGTTGCCTGAAACTGGAGTAGAATTCTCTGAATTCATATCAAAGATACGTATTACTTTTACACGATGGGTTGAGTTGTCTAAGACAGAACATACGTATGAAGCACTTATGGACTTACTGCTAAGAGACAAAATAATGTCTTCTGTCAATGAATCTTTTCTTGCTTTTCTTCACGAGTGTAAGCCTAAAAGCGTAAAAGAAATGGAGGAATACTGTTGCCAGTATGTTACTGCGCATCCTCATGTAACCATTAGCAACTCTAAAGTAAAAGAAGGTCTGCCAGTTGCTTCGGCAGCACCTTATGGCCCAAATTTCATGCGTAAATTTCAGGGTAGCCAACAAAATTTTAATAAGAAGGGTAACCGTAATTATGCTCAGAATCATAGTGATCAATTTCAGGGTGATTCTTCTTCTCAGAACTGGAGACAACCTGATTCTCCACGGTATACTTTTCCCTATAATTTTAGACATTTTCACAAAGGTAATCAGTATAGAGGCAAATCTTTTTCTAAGAGACCTCAAAACCAATATAATAGAGGTTCTCAACATTATAGAAATAGTAATGACAGTTATAGAAACTGGAATTCAAACCAGGATAACAACTACAGTAGAGAGTTTAATGATAATTGTAGATGCAATAATGGTCGCGGTAGATCGCAACATAAAAGAAAAAGATATCAACAGACAAACAAACTCTGTACAATACCTTAACAACTTTAAGCTGTAGTCATCCTCTTCACGCTCTTCCTGCTAATGTTGCACATGACGGGAGGGGTTCTCTTATACTACATAAGGGTCTTGTGAATAGTAATCCAGTCTCAGTTTTGTTTGATTCTGGATGTACTACTATTGGTGTTAGGCAATCTCTTGTAAATCCATCCTGTGCTACAGGAAAGGTCATCAAATGTGTCACATTTGGTGGCACTTTGGAAAAGTATCCTACAGCCATAATACATATTGCTACTCCTTTCCTTACGGGAGATGTCCACGCGTGTCTTCTTCCAAACCTTATTGCGGACCTTATTATTGGTCGTATTCACGGAGTTAGGGAGTGTACCCCACAGCAAATTGCTGTTTGGGAAGAGCAAAACATCGAAGCTACCAATGCGGTGGTCACAAGAGCACATGCTCGAGATCCACCTCAAACTTCATTAACTAATGATGATGAAGTAGATAGCCAAAATAGTCACTTGATTATTTCACGTGACTCATTTATAAAATTGCAAGAAGAAGATCCTTCTTTACAAAAAATCTTCATTCTAGCAAAAAAAGGTGATCCAAATCAGAATACTAATAGAAAGTCTTGGATTGCTATGAAGAACGGCGTAGTTGTGCTAATGGTACAAGACTCGTCTACGTCCACTCATTCACAAATTGTCGTGCCTAAGAGTATGAGATTGCAAATATTGCAACATGCTCATGACTCGCAATGTGCTGGACATATGGGTTTTTCCCGTACAAAGTCGAGGGTCCTTGCGGCTTTCTTTTATCCATTTGTGAGCAAGGACATACGAATTTACTGTCGTTCTTGCAAAGTATGTCAGGAGGTCAAATCTAGAGGACCACGACATGCTGCGCCTATCCAGGCTGCTGACATTCCTATTCGCCCTTTTCAAAAATGGCAATAGATATTATCGGTCCTTTTAGGATTAAGTCGGCCAGAGGACATCAATTTATCCTTACATGTGTCGATATGTGCACACATTGGCCAGAGGCTATGCCTCTCAAGAGCATCTCAACTGCTGATATCGCAGACGCTCTTTGGCTGATATTTTCTCGTTTGGGTTTCCCCGGAGAAATATTATCAGACCATGGCACTCAACTTATATCAGACACTAGGTCACAGGTAATGTCTATGCTACATATTAAAAGGTCTCTCAGCAGTATCTATCACCCAATGTCTAATGGGTTAGTTGAGCGTTTGAATAGGACTCTAAAAACTTTACTTGGGAAAATGACTGAGGATCATCCTCAGGATTGGGACAGGGTTTTACCCGCGGCTCTCTTTGCGTATAGAGAGGTTCCCAATGAACACACAGGATTTTCTCCTTTTGAACTTGTCTTTGGCGCGCAACCGCGCGGCTCTATGTCTTTACTACACGATCTTATCACTGCCGATAATATTAGCGATGAGACTCAATCTTCTTACGAGTATGTCATTGCTCTTAGGAAAAAGATCATCGAGGCATGCAAACTAGCAACTTCTTCATCCGAATTTGCTAAAGAAAAGGCAAGGCAGTTTGCAAATAAAAATAGATGTCTACGACAACTTTGTCCAGGTGACAAAGCTCTCGTTCTTCTTCCTTCAAGGGAGAACAGGCTTCTTATTGCATGGAAAGGTCCGTATGCAATAGTCTCCAAAATTTCTGATGTCGACTATGTAGTCGATATTGATGGAAAGCATAAGACTTTCCACATAAATATGCTCACGGAATTTCATGAAAGACCAGACTATTTGCAGCCTATTTTCCAGGCAACGGACAATTCTCAAGTACCTCATGGTCATTACTCATCCCTGTCAGTTATACAGGATGAGGAAACTACTTTTTCTGATGTCAATCTTCCACTTCCTATGGTCCCACTTCATTCGACTGAATCTTGGAAAAACGTTACCGTTTCTCCTAATCTTTCCGCTAAGGAACATCGACAAGTTTCTTCGATGTTGCAAACGTTTCAGGACGTCCTTACAGACATCCCGGGACACACACATGTCATCGAACATGACATAGTGCTTACTGACCATAATCCTATCAGAGTCAGACCTTATCCGATACCTATCCATTTTCAGTCACAAGTCGAAAAAGAATTGGATGAAATGATTCGATTGGAAATCATTGAACCATCCACTTCAGCATACTCTTTGTCTATGGTTATTGTTCGAAAGAAGGATAATAACATTCGCATTTGCGTAGATTATCGCAAATTGAACCAAGTTACGAAGTTCGATGCTGAACCTATGCCTTCATTGGAAGAGCTACTAAATAAACTTTCTAATTCTAGGTTCTTTACCAAACTAGACTTGTCTAAAGGTTATTGGCAAGTTCCTTTAACTGAACGTGCCAAACCTTTTACAGCTTTTTCTACACCTAGGGGTTTATTCCAATGGAATTTCATGCCTTTCGGTCTTATGAACGCCCCTGCTACATTCGTACGCATGATGCGGCGAATTCTCGCATATCGTACAGATGTCATAGCATACTTAGATGATATATGTCTGTTCAGTGATTCCTGGGAAGATCACTATTTGGGTTTATACGAATTGCTGTCTACTCTTCGCGAGTATGACGTGACTGCAAAACCCTCTAAAGCTTTTATAGGATTTAGTGAGATTTCTTTCCTGGGTCATCGTGTTGGTCATGGTCTTTTAAAGACAGAGGACCACAATGTTTCAAAAATACTTAACATTTCTGTCCCTAAGACGAAGAAACAAGTGCGGAGTCTCTTAGGTTTGATCCAATTTTACGGACGATTCATTCCGAATCTGTCCTCCATCATGTCACCGCTTTCTACTTTACTGAAGAAAGGATCGCCTAATCTGATCCGCTTGTCTCAAGAGTGTCAATCCTCATTGGACCAGGTGAAAACTCTATTTTCATCTCCACCTATCCTTAGGTTACCTACTATTGAAAAGACTTTTGTTCTTCGAAGTGACGCCTCGTCAACTGGGATTGGGGCAGCACTTATGCAGGAGTATTCTGATACACTGCATCCGGTGATGTATATCTCTAGGAAATTAAATGCTGCAGAAAAGAATTACTCGGGTTTAGACCGTGAATTATTGGCTATGGTATGGTCTATTCTGAAGTTACAAAGATTTCTTCTAGGCGCACATTTCATTGTGGAAACCGACCAGAAAGCTCTTACTGCTATTCAGAGCAAAAACGTGAAGAGCTCGAGGTCTACTCGATATGCCATAGCTCTTCAACCATTTCATTTCACGGTGCGAGCTATCCGTGGTTCGGATAATGTGATGGCGGAAATTCTGTCCAGGTGCCCACACGATTCCACATAATTCTTCTGTCATATATATTTCCTGATATACAATTCAATACTATAATGACATATTAGCACATATTTTCTCACTTTTTTGGAATTTATAACATTGTACCATGTGATTTCTTTTTTTTTTTCTGTTACCAGAAGAAGGCTTAGTTAGCGATATACGGGCCAAAAGATCACATGGCCACATTTAGTTATTATATTTAAATGATTGTATTAAGAGATTTAACATTTTGTCTTAAAGATTTGTGTTATTGATATTTTCGCAGCACATTATTGAAGTCTGAGAGATTTGTACGTTGTGGAACTTTGAAGTTATCTAGTCCTGTCCTGGATTGGGAGCGGATGATGTCCACATCTTCTTGTATTAATTGTATTTATGTTTACGAGAAACAGCACATGTATTATTATGTTTAATAATTCATTATATAATGTGCCCATTGTTTAAATATGTGTAATATTATATTGCGGTATATTGGTATATTACACCGCTGTATGCACATAATACTATGATAATATATTTAATTTCATAGATTTGTATGAGTATAATTTGACTTTCATTATGATATTGCCATCGCTGTGGCGTGTGTTGGTGGCACCTTCCTGGAATATATACGCGTATACTTAGGTAAATTTTTGTTTCTCTAAGGATCTGAGCTAGCCTCATTTTTTAGGCAATATATCCGCGCATCATACGTGCGTTAGGAGCCTAGGATTTTTCCCGGCTCCAGGATTTAAAAAAAAAAATGTTTCATTTTTTTCCCGGGAGGGTGCGGTAATGTTACGCACAGATCTTCATTTTTTCTAAAGTCATTATATGATCATTTTTTTTTATCAAGACATTGTATGATCATTTTTGGATAAAGACATTGTATTGTTAGATACTGAAAGTACACTTAAGTTTCTTGTCGGTCAAAGCTACATAACTCAGGATATGGAGAGTATCATTCAATATGATGTTACCTCCTCTTGTGTCGAGACACGGTCGGTCCACATTTTTATTTAACAAAGTGTGACCATTCTCCTTATTTGGTAGTATCGGTCAACTGTTGTTGGAATGTCTGAAACCTGTGTTTAGGTCTCTGTTCATGTCCATATAAGGCTTGATCTAGTATACATCTGTATCTCGAATGTTCTTAGTTCGTCTTGTATGATCGCTATTTCTAGTGTATAGGTTCTGCGCATGTCCGGACGCGAGGGCGTCTGGGAATCTCTTTGTCGGGGAGACGATGTAAAGCTGTGAAGGAGAAAGGACGCGTTTTGGCGTCTCTGTGATTTTTGTTAGGGATTAGGAGCCTTATTGTGAGATAGTTAGCTTACAAGGTCCTTCCCTTGAGTATTCTAAAACGCCAGGAGGCGTATGTTTTTCTGTGGTGTGGATTTTCGAACGAAGGTAATGCCTCATTTACATCCAATCTGTAACTTTACTTATGTTTGACAATGGTCGATATCTGCTCACGTATTTTCACAGAAAAGGAAGGTTCTTCTAATAGATATCACACCCCAGGTATTTTCATACCTGTGATTTATATGTATACGGGATATCCTAAGCCCGAGGAACAGTTCTACGTCCTATGAATATCGCTAGGTCAGCGATCACATCTTTTGTCGGAGGTTAGACTTAGGAATGTTAAAAAAGGTCAGGGTGACCTGTACTCCATGTATGCTATTCACGTGCGGACAATGGACTTATTGTATACGTCTGATCTGCTAGCATCAGGAGGGGAGTATTCATTATTATGTATAGACATTGATGATCTGCAGCTGACACTGTTGCAGAATTAATATTTATGAACTTTATGATACCGAGTACACTGAAGTATTGTTTACTCTATGACTGATGAGGATTGGATCCTACATGATTATCAGTTGGCACCAATATTATTTCTGAATGCTACAATCGTTGAACTGTGATGTCTTATGACGTATGTAACGTGACTGTCATTGTGGTGTGCAATAAAATGGTATATAAACGTCACGAGCAGTTTACCATTTCTATGACTTTGCATGTCCTTTTGCCTGTGCTGTACCCTGTGGACTATCCAACTACTTACACACGGCAACAATAAAAAAACCAGATAGGACACCCTACCATACAACCACAATCTACCCGGTGTCGATAGGGGTGGTACTTCAAGTCAGCCTAAATCCACCCTTATCACTACTATTTTACCTGTGGCGTTCCCTTATGTGTACATTTTGTGGAGCGTATAGAAGAGTGGTCAAGCAATATTTGTAGGGGACATGTTACTTCATCTATCAATGGAACTGCACATAAAACCAGGTCGAAATAATGTTAGATGAACACTGCTGACAGTTATTTAATGTATTCAAAATTACATCCAATACGTACTCCATTCACGATGAACAATCCATGCTCATATACATTTTAAAGCCCACCCGGCTATCAACGTTCATGTATGTGGAATGCACAGTACTAACAGTATTTTCGTCACCTCTCCGTACAGTCTGTCTGTTACTGGTCCGCTATGTGAATATCTATTCCTTACTCGTACACATCGTTAACTTACTTCCTGGCACATAATACATATCTGGTATACATATGAATAAACACTTTCCTTGTATGCATACACACTGATTGACATAGAATATCAGGAAAAATACACATCAAACAGAGCCATACCGGCTGGATAGACTTCTCACAAGTCCACAGACTGCCAAACATCATCCAACACTTTCCCCCTATTCGCGACCTGCATTCTACCCACGGACTTACGCAAATCACACTCAAAATCATAAGACATACCCAGATATACAACTACAGTTAGATGACAGGCAGTGTGCCACAGACATGGAGAGAGGCGCTCATGTGCCCCATCATAAAGAAAGGATAAGACAACAGGAAGGCCACCAGCTACAGACCAATAAGCCTAACTAGCTGTGTATGCAAGACAATGGGGAGGATGCTCAACAGAAGATTGAAATGGTACTTGGAATCTGAGAAAATGTTAGTGCCAGAACAAGCAGGGTTTAGAGAGTGCAGTAGCACAGAAGATCAAATCACATACCTGTCCCAGATCGTTGAACGTGCCTTCCAAGAAAAGAAAAAAGTCTTTACCCTATGCATAGATCTCCAAAACGCTTTTGACAAAGTATGGAAAGACGGGTTAATAGTAAAACTGCAAAGAAACGGATTCAAGGGTAATATGCGAAAATGGATCCAGTCGTTCCTACACAATCGGAAAGCGAGAGTCACCATGGAAGGCCACAACAGCAAGAAAATCCTCCTAAAACATGGAGTTCCTCAAGGCTCAGTATTGTCTCCCACCTTGTTCCTTGTGTTCATCAATGACCTCATCCACGATCTGCCACAAGGCGTGAGAGCTACCCTATACGCTGACGACTTGATGGTGTGGTGTGTAGAAGAACATGTAACTATCTCTAAAAAGCGAATACAAAATGCAGCAGACAACATAGCAGCATGGGCAGAGAAATGGATGGTGCAGATGAACGCTGAAATATCCTCAACAACACTTTTCACGCTCTCAAACAAAGACAAAGCAGGAGAGATACGATTTGGAAATATACAAACAGACGAGGAACCGGTGTACTTGGGCATTACATTAGATAAGATAATGACATGGAGGCTCCACATCGAGAGAACAGAGGCCAAAGCAAGAAGAAAACTTGCCATACTGAGAACAATAGCTCGATCAAGTTGGGGAGCTAATGAAACCACACTAAAGAAAGTTTATACAGGTGCAATAAGACCAATATTAGAGTACGGATCAGCAGCATGGTCTACAGCAGCCAAATCACACATACAAGCCTTAGATAAGGTACAAAATCAAGCCTTTCGGTTGATCACGGGTGCCGTGAAGACCACACCAATAAACACAATTGAAAAAATCACAGGCATTCCACCTTTATTCTACAGACGAGACACTAAGACCCTGATCCAAGCAGAAAAGTACCAGAACATGCCAGCACATCCAATGAAAACTAGATTTAAAGATTTAGCCAGTGTGAGGTTGAAGAGAAGCAGTTTTGTGCATCGGTCCAAAAAACTAATTAGAACATACAAGGATGAACTACCAGAAATCACTAAAGAAATAATTCCCACCCTCCTTCCAACCCCATGGCAACAACATCAAAATTTCAGCATTAAGACCTCCATAACTACCACCTGCCCCATGGGAGAGCTGAATACTCTCCAAAGGAAAATAGCAGCATGTGACATGATTGAAGAACTATACCCCAGAGAAGCATGGATCCAAGTATATACTGATGGATCTGCAACCAGAGCAGTGAAGAACGGAGGCGCAGGAGTTTATGTGGTCTATCCAGACAAAGAAAACGAATCCACCTGTTCACCTACTGGAATATTCTGTTCAAACTACTCTGCTGAAGTAAAGGCCTTAAGCATTGCTGCAGGAATAATAAATAACACAATAAGCCAATGTCAGCAGGTTGTATTCCTTACCGATGCAATGTCATTTCTGCAAGCCCTCAACAGTGATAAACTGCCAGTGTTAAAAAAAGCCCTATGCGAAGTAAATATCAAAGGAAAGGTAGTGCTACAGTGAATACCATCACACTGTGGCATACCAGGAAATGAGAGAGCATCTATGTTAGCAAAAGAGGGAGCAACACGGGAAAAAAAAGAACAAACAATCACCTTCCAGGAAAAAAAGACCCTTATCAAGGCCATCAGGAAAACTGATCAACAAAGAGACAACTATCACTATCTTGATCGAGCAAAACAGGTGATCCTGTTCCGTATTAGAACAGGACATACAGACGGAACAGTCACTTATACAGACTGAGATTGGTCCCATCATCCCTATGTAAGTGTGGACATGCAGCACAGACAGCCGAACATATCATGCAAGACTGCCACATGCTTAGTCAATTGCGGACTGAACATTGGCCCACAGAGACGCACATCCACACAAAGCTGTTTGGGAGTCATGACGAACTTTCAACCACAGCAACGAACATCTAGAGAACAGGACTTCTTGTGAAGACATTACTAAACAACAGCGATCGAGAAGAAGAAGATAACACATACCATAAACTCAGTTCCCAATATCTGTTCCCGTGACACTCTAGTTGAACACTGCAGCGTTTCAAAATAATGAAAACATTGAGGTGCACAAAAAGAGGTGTAACAGTAAGATTTTCTCGGAGTGATTAATGTAGCATTTGTTGGTAAGTTGTGTATTGTTGTGTAATTCTACTTCAAAGACGTTATAATCACGTCAAACGTCTAACTCATCGGGTTCTTAAGTTTACTATCATCACTGTTGTTCTTAACATTCAATTTATTTGTCATCATATTATCGTTTTCTTTTGCGCTGTTTACGGAGCATAGTTCAACACTGCTGTTGGTCCCTTTGGAAGAGACTGTTGTCGTCAATTATATGTTGTTTTAACGGTCTTTTCATTGTCAATATGTTTTAATGTTGACGTTGCCAGCCCCAAGCACATCCTCATATTATTTGCCTGGTACGACATGCATTAGGGTGTTGTAGTAAATATTCCTTCCTCTTGTCAGAGACCATGAAACTACTCGGGGTTATGTTTACTACTGCTTGCTTTAAAGTGTTGTCAACTGTTAGGGTTGGAAGTTTTGGTGTGTTGAATGCTATATACGGCCTAATTATTATTATATGGTGGGTTATTATTTGATAATAACTGTCACGAATTACCTCCCCTGCTATGCAGTAGTGGTCCAACAGTGACCAAAACTCAAGAGTATTTAATATTGGCGTCCAAGGTATCTACCTGCGCGCAAGATTACTCTTGGCAGAGATGTAGATATAAGGTTAATACTACTTCTACCTGAAGGGACCTTAACAAGATATTCCTAGAAGTCAAGATCAAAACCTGCTTAGGGATGAGCAATTTTTTAATTTATTATATGGTCCGTCGCATTTTGAGAAGGATTTAAGGAATATTTAAGCCTGTTCAAGCCCCCATTTGGTGTATTCCAACGAAATCCCTCTTATAAGGTATATAAATAAATAAATAAATATATATATATATATATATATATATATATCATTATTAAATATTTTCGCTCATACGTTTGCTTTCATACTGCAAATGACTGAATAAACAATTATTGGTTTAGTTTAAAATAACAAAACAATTTTAATAGTCAATTAGTTCAACACGTTAAAATAAACATGGAAAGATGGGGTGAAAGTGTAATTAATTTTTTCCTCTTTGAGGTTTTGGTAGGGCGTTAATAATGTCCGTATTTTGCTGCTGTCTGTTTACACAAAAGACAACTCCAGATGAGCCCTGTCTCGGTGGTGTGGTTAGTTCTTCGGTGCTCAGGGCTCTTCTCCGCCCAACGGGTGTGATGAAGAAGATTCCCTGCTTTTAGCTTAGAACTCTTCATCTTTCAGCTTCGTCTGCTAGAAGTTAACCACAAACTGTGAAAAATATAAAACGAAATGCATTCTGCTAAGTAAATTTATTCGCCGCAAACTAACATGCCCATTGACCTGCGCTCCATCCACCAATGTTAACCTCTCAGAAGGACTAAATTTCCGAACACACAATTTAACTCAGGGAATATAATGAAAATTCACCAATATCCTTCTGGGTGTCATCTCTGAAATTGCGTCTGGAGTGCGTGAATAATGATCTGCCTGAATTACAATTAAAAAAGATACATAAATCTCACATGTTAGTACGTTACTGTAAAGTGCAATCTTTACTATCTTGCAATATAATACATTTATATACTTATTATGTTCGCAAATATTTTGTAAACAAAGTATTTCCTTTTTTAAGTGCTTAAGGAGAAGTCATTTTTGAGTTACTTCCCTTGAAAGGAGTTCCGTCATCTTCGATCGGATTCCGCGGACGAATTTAGGCCTACTGCGATTTATTCTTTGCCTGGGTAGGAATAGATTGTTCTTGCTTCAGTATATCTATGGCCTGAATTTATACGTAGTGTTTGTATGAGTAGGACGAGTCTGTCTTATATATGGATATCTTTACATTTCTAAGTCGAACTATGTTGGTTGTCGCTAGAAAAGGTCAAAGGCTATGCAGCGGAAGTATCGCTAGCAAGGGGTGTGATTCATGGCTGTCATCCTGTCGGGATGTCGAATTTTGTTGTAGCCGGCCTATCGCCGAAAAAGTGATCTATAAGTAGATGGGGAAAAGTGATAGTCTTGTAGACATGTTGTATGTACTTTACCCCAGTGTTTATTCTCTTTTGCCAAGGAATGGCAAAGTTATATTTCGCATAGAAAGGTAAAACCACAATTTATTATGAACTTGGGCTTCGCCATCGTTGTCGATAAGCAGATGCACAGTGGTACTTTTGGAAAAGAATATTTATTCAAAGGAAGATGACATTCCTATGTATCAGCACTAGATTATATGATATTATTCAATTACCTCTATGATAGAAGCTATGAAGAAATGAGGACATTTAACGAATGACCAATTTTGGTCTGTATCCAATAGTGAGTGAAGCTCACGAGAGAAGCACCGCCATGTTGAAATCCATATACTTTGTATTTATCGAGTGAGAAAAAGGGATGCCTGTACTATCGCTCGATGAACCAAGAGATCACTGCTACATGTGAGAACCCATGTCTGGGATTCCTATATCTTTATGGAAAATATATATATATTGAACTTTACGTGAAGGGATATTCGCTAGACGAGGTTAGGTCTAGGAGCCTTCCTATATATTGGTTATGGTCTGACGTGCCCAGTCAGTAAAGCCAGATGATTTACATGATGGAACTCTGAATGCTTATTTACGAATGCTCCATTATGTTATTTGCCAAGCATGAATGCTAACTTAAGATGATATTCCTGTGATCAACATTATGCTGTCTATGTCGACATTTGTTCCTGTAACCATACACGTACTGTCCAAGTGTGCGTCCCATTAAATGTTATAAAAAGACCACCGTAGTTCCAGTACTTCTTGAATTCGAACAGTGTGAGTATGAGTGATGTACTACCAACCTGTCAACTCTATCGAATCATTCTACCATTCGCGTTCTGACATTCATATACACACTCATTGTCTACACTCACATTCTTGTCGGAGCCTCATCACGTTCCAGGACAAGATGACCTGTATGACCAAAACTGTGCTGGGTTTAATGAGTTGACAATCGTTACACTTTACTACACCAGTCCCAACATCTACATTTATCAACTGGTGGACATTCACGTCATTTAACAAATAAAGCGTGATTTAACAACTACTGGCCAGTATGAGTTTAACAACTGGTGTGCCAGCTTCCTGGGTCAACCTGCACAGTGACCATATTGAGAAGTAAACTACTGAGACCAGACGTATCTTGGGGTCTGTTACGACACACAAATACATCAACAGTACAACTCTACAGTGATGTCTGCGTGACCTGTCCTGTCGACAGTATGCAGTAACTAGGTCAGCGTTTGTTGACATTTGGTTCGTTGGACATTTGCCTTACAACTGACAGTGTTACACAGCAAGCTTGGTTGAAACATAGAACATTACACATCAGGACTGGAGAATATTTGACAGTGTTTGCGAAAGGAAGTGTTATTGAACTGAGAAGTCCTACATCGATTGTTATCATTCACATCAACGATGGAGCTTCTATTTCTGTGTTGAATTTAAAATAATTAGACCAGAAGTATTTGTTTAATAAAGTACCACAGTACTGTACTATTAGGCAGTGTAACTGAGCCTTCTTTACAACACATTCTTTCTGCAACACTCTATTTACATCATATTGCCATACTATTTATGCATTTATGTATTTATGTTTAAAATATTTATATGTGATATTTGTTTGTATCCAGCGGGTTGTTGTTTTGGTTGGGCGGTGTCACACAACAGAGTATCCCACGTAATAGAGGGTCTGATGTGTGCGTTTCTATAGGTGCAATTTTCTTGATTGAAAATTTGCTGCGACAGCTGTTGCTATTAGTGTTAGCTGTGAAGACTGTACTCATTGTTGTTTTTGTAATATTCCTCTGTTCTTTAGTTTGTTTTGATTTGTTTGTAATTTGTTGGTCTACCCTATTCTATCTTTCAGTTCTATTCTCAATTTATATTTATATACTGTGGCGTTATTTGTATTTGTTATCCTCTTGCGGTTTATCTTTTATTGTTTTTCCCATTTGATTTATTTCATTTCCGCAAATGTTTTCATGTTCTTCTGTATAACTGTTTTGTTTTGTGCCTGATCGACATACACTATTTAAAATATAGTTGATCATATAAATTAATGTACAAGAATCAACTGATAGTTAATTGCTATTACTAAAGGTACACAGTTGATGATATAAAACACTATTTCTGGTGCACTGCACTTATATTATAGAGTGAACCAGCAACTTATAGCTGTTATTATATAAGGATTTATACAAGACCTTTGTAAGGCTTGTTTCCCTCAGTTATTGGGATAGTTAAGTACTATTTTCCACAGGTTACAAAGTTATCATACAAGGTCTTTGATTAAGACTAAGAAAGTGAATTTATTTACTTTTGCAAATTACTGATCTTATTATACAAGATGTCTACATTAGATTATTTTATCACACAAGGCAAGGCTCTTGATAAGACTGGTCAGCAATTAGAAGAATGGGCAGTTGCTCAATATGACAAAGCATTAGCTGCTGAAGAAAGAAAAGCATTGATTGAGGAGAAAAGATTAGAAGCTGGGGAAAAAAATTACAAAGAGAGTATGAACAAAAGAAATTGCAGATACAGACTGATGAAAAAAGATTCCAGATGGAAATGGAAAAAGAGAAAAGAAAAGATAAGGCTGCTGCTGAAGAGAAAAAATTACAAGCTGCTGCAGAAGAGAGAAAATTACAAGCTGAAGCTCAAGAGAAAAAAGCAATAAGAGAACATGAACACCAAAAAGAACTTTTAGCATTTGAGTTAGAAAAGTTAAAGTTAACAAACATAAGTGATGGTAATCAAGCATCTGGTGGTAATGGTAAACCCTTTACTTACAAGGTCAAGGTACCAGCGTTCAACCCTTCCAGTGATGACATAACATTCTGGCTAAATAGATTTGAACGCTCGTGTCGAGCCCATAATGTGGACAAATCACAATATGCTAACCAGTTATCAGAAAATCTGAAAGGTGATTCTCTGACTAGTTTAAGTTTGGTTGAAGAGGCTGACAAAGATAACTATGATGTTATTAGGGCAGCCTTATTAAAGAAGTATCAGTTGTCTGAAGAGGGTTATCGGAAGTTGTTTAAGACAATGGTGCCTGAGGCAGGTGTAGAATTCTCAGAATTCATTGCAAGGACACGTCTTACATTTGATCGTTGGATTGAGCTATCCAAAACAGAAAAGACTTATGAAGCCCTTATGGACTTGATACTCAGAGACAAGATTATGTCAAGTATAAATAAACCTTTCCTCGAATTCTTACATGAGCGTAAACCTAAGTCTCTAAAAGAAATGGAACAGTATTGTACCCAATACGTCACTGCACACCCGGACGTAGCTATTAGCAACAGTAAGGTTAAAGAAGGTATGCCAGTTGCTTCTGCAACACCATACAACCCTAATCACTCTCACAAATTCCAAGGACCTCAAAATAAGTTTAATAAAAAAGGTAACTATTACAGTTATCAGAACCAAGGTAACCAATCATTTCAGGGTTCTTCTTCGAATACCTGGAGAAGAGCTGACAGCCCTCGATTCAGGGGTGGTCATAATTACAGGAACTTTCGCAAAGGAAGTCATTCTAGAAACTATCCAAGTTTTCCTTCATGGAGACAACAGGATCATAATTACCGAGATACTCATTATAATGAATATGATGATAGTAACCAAAGGAGCTATGATTCAAACCCGAGTAGGGGTTATAATAGTGGAAACAATGATAAGTACAGAGGCAATAATAACAGAGGTAGAGCACAATTCAAAAAACATAAAGCTCATTACCAGGCGAACTCTGCACAGCAAGAGTCCCACGAAGCCTATAAACAAAGTAAAGATAATGATGACTCTAATAATATGGCATGTGCCGCTTTTGATTTTGGGAGAGCATCTCAGTGCCCCCAATGCAAAACATTATTTGAGCCAACCACAGTGTCTACTTTAAGCTGTGGCCATCCTCTTCCCGCTCTTCCTGCGTCAATCGCGCATGATGGGAGAGGTTCTCTGGTCTTACACAAAGGTTTAGTAAATGACAATCCAGTCTCAGTACTTTTTGATTCTGGATGCACAACTATTGGGGTTAAGCAGTCACTCATAGATCCTTCTCATTCTACAGGCAAAGTAGTCAAATGCGTAACATTTGGCGGCACCATAGAGAAATACTCTACCGCTATCATTAGGATTGCTACTCCTTTCTTCACAGGAGATGTACACGCATGTCTTTTGCCGAATCCGATCGCTGATCTTATCATCGGTCGCATTCACGGAGTCAAAGAATGCACTCCGGAGCAAATTTCCATTTGGGAAAATCAAAATATGCAATCTGCTAATGCGGTAGTCACTAGAGCTCAAGCTCTCAATATGCATGAAACTTCATCTGTTGAAGATAATGAAGTGCATAACCAAGATGATCCCTTGGTAATTTCTCGTGACTCGTTTATAAAACAACAAGAAGAAGATCCGACTCTTAAGAAATTCTTCACTCTTGTAACGAAAGGTGATCCGAATAAAGATTCAAATTGTAAATCTTGGATTACAATGAAGAATGGCGTACTTGTACGTATGGTGCAAGACTTCACTAAGTCAAGTCATTCTCAGATTCTTGTACCCAAGAATTTGAGAGTTAAGATCTTACAACATGCACACTACTCTCAGTGTGCTGGTCACATGGGTTTTTCCCGTACAAAGTCAAGAGTTCTTGCGGCTTTCTTTTGGCCTTTTGTGAACAAGGACATACGGATCTATTGTCGATCCTGTAAAGTATGTCAAGAAGTCAAATCCAAAGGTCCTCGTCATGCTGCGCCTATTCAGGCTGCAGATATTCCTATTCGTCCATTCCAGAAAATGGCGATAGACATCATTGGTCCATTCAAGATCAAATCTGCTAGAGGACATCAGTTTATCTTAACGTGTGTAGACATGTGCACACGTTGGCCAGAGGCTATCCCTCTAAAGAGCATTACTACCGCTGACATTGCAGATGCTCTTTGGCTTATATTTTCTCGGCTGGGATTCCCCGGAGAAATATTATCAGATCATGGCACCCAACTGATATCGGATACCATGTCTCAAGTAATGTCTACTCTACAGATAGAGAGATCTTTGAGTAGCATCTATCATCCTATGTCCAATGGGATGGTCGAGCGACTAAATAGAACACTTAAGAACTTATTAGGGAAGATAACTGAGGATCATCCTCAAGATTGGGATAGGGTTTTACCCGCGGCCCTCTTCGCGTACAGAGAGGTCCCCAATGAACATACAGGGTTTTCTCCCTTTGAACTTGTCTTTGGCGCGCGACCGCGCGGCCCAATGTCTTTGCTGCATGATCTTATAACAGCTGACAATATTGACGATGACACAAAATCTTCTTACGAGTATGTCATCGCGCTGAGACAGAAGATTATCGACGCATGCAAATTGGCAACGTCCTCTTCTGAATTTGCTAAGCAGAAGGCAAGACAATTTGCTAATAAGAAGAGAACTTTACGACAACTTTGTCCTGGTGACAAAGCATTTGTTTTGCTACCTTGTCGTGAAAATAGACTCCTTATTAGTTGGAAAGGTCCGTACGATATAATATCGAAAATTTCAGATGTTGACTACATCGTCGATATCAACGGGAAGCATAAAACCTTCCACATCAATATGCTTACGGAGTTCCATGAACGTCCTGACTATCTACAGCCTATTTTCCAGGCAACGGACGATTCTCATGTCAAACATGGTCATTACTCATCACTGTCTGTAATACAGGATGAGGAAACAAGTTTTTCGGATGTTAATCTTCCGCTTCCAATGATCCCACTTCATTCTAGTGAATCATGGAAAGACGTTACTGTTTCTCCTGATTTGTCTCTAGGAGAACGGCGACAAGTTTCGTCTATGTTACAAACATTTCAGGATGTCCTCACTGACATCCCTGGACAAACTCATGTCATTGAGCATGACATTGTTCTAACTGAACATACTCCAATTAGGGTTAGACCTTATCCTATCCCTATACATTTCCAAACACAGGTTGAAAAGGAGTTGGATGAAATGATAGATTTACAAATAATCGAACCATCCACTTCTGCATATTCTTCGCCGATGGTTATTGTTCGAAAAAAAGACAATAACATACGTCTTTGCGTTGACTATCGCAAATTGAATCAAGTTACGAAGTTCGATGCTGAACCTATGCCTTTGCTAGAAGAGCTACTTACTCGTCTTTCTAAATCGCATTTTTTCACTAAACTTGATTTGTCTAAAGGATATTGGCAAGTTCCATTATCCGAACGCGCCAAACCTCTTACCGCTTTCTCTACTCCCAGAGGCCTTTTCCAATGGAATTTTATGCCTTTCGGCCTTATGAACGCACCAGCTACATTTGTACGCATGATGCGTCGAATCCTATCGTATCGGTCAGATGTCATTGCTTATCTAGACGACATCTGTCTTTTCAGCGATACTTGGGAAGATCACTATTCAGGGTTAGTTGAATTATTATCAACTCTGCGTGAGTATAACCTGACAGCAAAACCATCCAAAGCTTGTATTGGCTTTAGCGAAATTGCTTTCTTAGGCCATCGAGTAGGTCACGGTTTCTTGAAGACAGAAGACCATAATATCACTAAGATACTTAACATCTCTATCCCTAGGACTAAAAAGCAAGTGCGAAGTCTTTTAGGTCTCATACAATTTTATGGACGTTTCATTCCGAATCTGTCCTCTATCATGGCACCTCTCTCTACACTATTAAAGAAAGGGTCGCCTAACATGGTTCACTGGTCTCATGAATGCCAATCTTCACTAGAGAAGATCAAAACTATGTTTTCATCACCACCTATTTTAGTGTTACCTACAACAGATAAGACATTTGTTCTTCGTAGTGACGCTTCATCCACTGGGATTGGAGCGGCACTAATGCAAGAGTACTCTGGAACTCTGCATCCTGTAATGTATATATCCAGAAAACTTAATGCTGCAGAAAGGAATTACTCGGTTTTAGACCGTGAATTATTGGCAATGGTTTGGTCAATTCTCAAACTCCAAAGATTCCTTCTGGGCGCGCATTTCGTAGTGGAAACTGACCAAAAAGCTCTTACGGCTATCCAAAGTAAGAACTTGAAGAGCTCGAGATCAACTCGATACGCAATCGCTCTTCAACCTTTTCATTTTTCGGTACGAGCTATCCGTGGTTCAGAAAATGTGATGGCGGACATTCTGTCCAGATGCCCACATGATGCCACTTAACTGTTAAATATTGGATCTTTTTAATATGTATAACTTTACAACAGTTATTTTTTGTTTCTTTACTAAGATACACATTTGTAATTTAATAATAGAATGATGGTATCTCTACTTAGCGGTTTATTGATGTTTATTCACCGCTGTTCTTTGATGATTGTTTCTTCATAAATCATAAATTTAAGATTATAGTGTGAATTTTTGGTATGCATTGTATAATTACCAGAATTGTATTATACGTAGATCACACCTTCCTGGAAACATTTATTCGTAGAGAAACAATTTCTCTCAGATTTTGAGATATATTCTCACCGGTCATATTAGGAATTATAGTTATTCCTGATATTTTCATCTGCGCAGTATTCTTGCGTTGTGAGCCTATTCTACGTTGCTCCTAGATGTATTTAAAAAAAAAAATTTTTTTTTTTTTTTTCCCGGGAGGTGTGGTAAGACTGTAAAGTGCAATCTTTACTATCTTGCAATATAATACATTTATATACTTATTATGTTCGCAAATATTTTGTAAACAAAGTATTTCCTTTTTTAAGTGCTTAAGGAGAAGTCATTTTTGAGTTACTTCCCTTGAAAGGAGTTCCGTCATCTTCGATCGGATTCCGCGGACGAATTTAGGCCTACTGCGATTTATTCTTTGCCTGGGTAGGAATAGATTGTTCTTGCTTCAGTATATCTATGGCCTGAATTTATACGTAGTGTTTGTATGAGTAGGACGAGTCTGTCTTATATATGGATATCTTTACATTTCTAAGTCGAACTAGGTTGGTTGTCGCTAGAAAAGGTCAAAGGCTATGCAGCGGAAGTATCGCTAGCAAGGGGTGTGATTCATGGCTGTCATCCTGTCGGGATGTCGAATTTTGTTGTAGCCGGCCTATCGCCGAAAAAGTGATCTATAAGTAGATGGGGAAAAGTGATAGTCTTGTAGACATGTTGTATGTACTTTACCCCAGTGTTTATTCTCTTTTGCCAAGGAATGGCAAAGTTATATTTCGCATAGAAAGGTAAAACCACAATTTATTATGAACTTGGGCTTCGCCATCGTTGTCGATAAGCAGATGCACAGTGGTACTTTTGGAAAAGAATATTTATTCAAAGGAAGATGACATTCCTATGTATCAGCACTAGATTATATGATATTATTCAATTACCTCTATGATAGAAGCTATGAAGAAATGAGGACATTTAACGAATGACCAATTTTGGTCTGTATCCAATAGTGAGTGAAGCTCACGAGAGAAGCACCGCCATGTTGAAATCCATATACTTTGTATTTATCGAGTGAGAAAAAGGGATGCCTGTACTATCGCTCGATGAACCAAGAGATCACTGCTACATGTGAGAACCCATGTCTGGGATTCCTATATCTTTATGGAAAATATATATATATTGAACTTTACGTGAAGGGATATTCGCTAGACGAGGTTAGGTCTAGGAGCCTTCCTATATATTGGTTATGGTCTGACGTGCCCAGTCAGTAAAGCCAGATGATTTACATGATGGAACTCTGAATGCTTATTTACGAATGCTCCATTATGATATTTGCCAAGCATGAATGCTAACTTAAGATGATATTCCTGTGATCAACATTATGCTGTCTATGTCGACATTTGTTCCTGTAACCATACACGTACTGTCCAAGTGTGCGTCCCATTAAATGTTATAAAAAGACCACCGTAGTTCCAGTACTTCTTGAATTCGAACAGTGTGAGTATGAGTGATGTACTACCAACCTGTCAACTCTATCGAATCATTCTACCATTCGCGTTCTGACATTCATATACACACTCATTGTCTACACTCACATTCTTGTCGGAGCCTCATCACGTTCCAGGACAAGATGACCTGTATGACCAAAACTGTGCTGGGTTTAATGAGTTGACAATCGTTACACTTTACTACACCAGTCCCAACATCTACATTTATCAACTGGTGGACATTCACGTCATTTAACAAATAAAGCGTGATTTAACAACTACTGGCCAGTATGAGTTTAACAGTTACACCTTAGGCACATGTGATGTAATTATCACTCATTACTCGTCGCTTCTTCCGTCAGAGTTCTGGGGTCGCTCTGCTGTAGGGTTTCCCTCACGACTAGTCAGAAACAATCACCAGCTCTTGCAGTAGTGGTTCATGCATATACTATTTTCGTATGTTGAAGTTGCCAGCCTCATATATAACCACTTAGCAAGAAACCTGTAGAAATTACATTAGTAAATAAATTGTTTACACTTACCCCAAAATTGGGAATCTA
Source organism: Oreohelix idahoensis (assembly GCA_024509875.1). Classification (NCBI taxonomy): domain Eukaryota; kingdom Metazoa; phylum Mollusca; class Gastropoda; order Stylommatophora; family Oreohelicidae; genus Oreohelix; species Oreohelix idahoensis. Next base: position 201,683 of record JAMPIV010015435.1, read on the forward strand.
CTACTATTCTTTCACATCTTTAGGTGGACACAGCTCTGTATTAGAAGCTTCAAATCACGTAAGTCTGGAAATTAGAGTTAATTCATCTGACGACTGGCGTTCTACGAATTCCTGGCCTGGGAAAACTGTTGTATAATTTCTCTATGCCTTGGTCTGGGAAATTAGAGTTAATTCCTCTGACGGCTGGTGTTCTGCAAATTCCTGGCTTGGGAGAACGTGGTTTAATTCCTCTATGACTTGTGATACAATTCCCAAGTTTCCAGTCTTGTATAAAAATTGCAGGTTTACTTGTGAATTCCAAAGTTGCCCAATACTCGATCTGGTACTTATAGTTTAGAATTATAAGTCCTATCCTCTTTCCTATGGCTTTCAGGAGGTGCTTAGTTGACGTTGCGATGCAATCTGTCTGTGTGATGTGACTCCGAGTTTGTTAGATTATTTCTCTAATTTTCCAAGTTCAAATCCAGCTGGGTTTCCGCTAAATGTTCCAATCACATTCACTGCAGATTCTGGCGACCGATTCGCTCTCTAGCACTAGAGGGGTCGGTTTGTTTATCATTGCCCATCTCACATGTATTTGAAAAATATTAAATTTAATATACACGCTTGCGCTCTTACAACAGTGATGTCATATCGTTCGTTATATAAGACTTCCGGCAGCACCTCTGTCCATCACAATATTGCGATCAGGTGTTTCTGGCGTAATGACTCAGGGATGGTCACTCGCCCCATGTGTTTCGCCCGACAAACAAATCAGGATCTATTCTCCACTCCTGCCCAATACAGCTTGAATAAACAATCATCGTCGCTTGAAAAGATGGTCTGACAGATAATGCTATAAAATATTTCGTTGTTCGTCAAATAACTTGGCGTAACTTAACACGTCTTCGTGAAGCGTGAATGCGACACAATAAGATAAGAATTACTCCCGTAGCAAATATTTCCATAAGGGAGTGGCGTGTTAGAGACTTCACTATGTTATGTCCAGCATAAAGAGTAAAATGAATGAAAGGGCAAAATGAAATGCCAAACAACAAGTGAGTAATGAGAAAAATGAAGAAAAGAAGTTTACTGCCGGAGAGCTGAACGTGTGAGGGATCACACAAAAGAACATGGGCAGCCATTTCGTCACAATAACATATCCTAATTCTCAGGCCGTGTGCACTCATAATGAAGCTATTTTAATTGTTATATATATATATATATATATATATATATATATATATATATATATATATATATATATATATATATATATATATATATATATATATATATATATATATATATATATATATATATATATATACTCTGTGTGTATGATAGAGTTGGCGAAGATGTGTGTTGAGATATATGATCTGTTTAACTTACTTGCGGCCTATTCACACTCGCACCAGACCCGTATACTAATAAAACTGTATTAAGACAGGGCTTGTATTAAAAAACGTTTACAACCCAGTCAGTTAACAGCAAGCAACACAAAAAAAAAAACGAGTAAACAAACACTCAGCAAGTGCTAATTTGTTTACCTGAAACGTAAATAAAACACTGACTAGTTAAAATCATTATTATCAAACAACAAAATCATACTTTTACCTGCAGAACAGCCCGTTCTTCCGTGCCACCCGAAACATTCTACTGTTACACACATACACATACACTTTCATGCATGTCGTCCAATGAGACTAGTACGGTGCTGTGCAAGAAGCGGCAGTCTCAAACATGTAACACAGATTGCTACCCAAATCACTGCTGCTAGAGCGTATGAACTGACTGTGCAGGATTCCTGTTAAGACCAGGCACAGTGGTGGCTCCCTATTCCATTAGGACCGAGAAGAGAAATATTTATATTCCAGAGTGAACCAACGTGGTCTCCTAAACCATGCAGCACCCTTCCATTCAAAGACAATAATTACATAATAATAAATAAAGGCAAATGTATCCATACAACAAAATTAATCGTTCCGTACAACCAATACTCTCCTTAATGAGGATAAACTACCACTTCGCAACCGATCCACATGTGATAAAATTAACCGTGATACAACGTTAAAATATCTCCAAGGATAAAATGTAGGGATAAAAATAATGCGTAAGTTACTAGACGACATGATCGCCCATGCCGCGGGTCACTACCCGCCATGGAAACTAACTTGCTAGACGTGAAGGCAAAACGTTACCCTTGTGACGGGATGAGAACGGAGATCAAAAAGAAAATATGACTGAACACGTGCGTGAAACTAGCAAGGCTAAAAAGACGCAATTGGTGGGGAAAGGAAAAAATTCACGTCCCCAAGTTGACACAAGGTAAAGAAATCGACAAAAGGGACCTTAGCTATTATACGCAACAGTCATGTCTTGGACGCTTTTGCGATATTTTGTCCTTTATTTGAATTCAGCGGCAAACGCATTACAGAAAATGCTCGAACATATTTAAAAAAAAACAACTAACCTTGAAAAGTAACTTTTTCTTAATAATAATGTTAGGAATATAAAACCTAGCTGGCCGGATGGCCCATCTTGAGCAGAGAAATAATATGCTTTCATTTATACAGACGGATAGATAATAATGAAGATATTGACAAAAGACTGTGTTGTTCATATCAGCGAACGACTGCATTGAAACAAAAACATGTCACTAATTTTCAAAAATTGAGGCCTTGAGACTCAAGTGCTAAAATCTAGTTAGAATGAAAGAGAGGGGGCATTAAGGGAAGTTGTGGCTAAAAATAACTTTAAAGGAAAAATTGTGTAGGGGACGGCAGAGTTGGTTCAAAAAACAAGTGTGGTTTTTTTTGTGAAACGCAAGTAGAGACAGACGGACCAACAGACAATAATACATACTTGACTGAGGTATGACTGAATTGACTTTTAGTAGGGGGTTTGAAATTTGAAAAGGAAAAAAGGCGCTGATTGGCCACAGATAAACATATTATCGGCGCTCAGACGCGCATCTTTGCCATTCATCATAAGTTGTCCAGTAGTAGACACAGTAATTCTTCAGTGGTGTGATTCCCAGAAGCTAATTGAAATATTTAGAGGGACGCCATACTAGAGCCAGCAGCTCAGCTGAGTTTTGCTAGCATATACTGTGTTCTCTATTCATAATTCTGGTAAGACTGAAAGTATTTCTTTGTATATTTTAATATTGTTTAATGTTTCGAGTGATTTGATACTGCCATATAAAAATCTATCCCTTACAACAAGTAAGGATTCGCTCTAGATCCCCAGCCCCAGTTCAGGGTCTAGAGACAAACAAAATACATAAACGCCAGCAAGGATTATGAAGGGCGGATCAGGTGTTGAGATCAGTGGAACATATCACCTATCCTATTCAATGGCAGGAAGCTAATGAACATATTTCAGAATATGTAGTCTTGGGGAACTTATACTATGTGAAACCAACTTGGTAAGATGTGCTGTATGGTCAGAGAGATCTGACCCCGTCTATGTGGTGTTGTTATGTAGTGTTGAGTGTAGAAGTGGCTCAGGAGGTAGAGTTCTGACACATGACCCAATACTTTTATTTCAGAACTGTGAGTTTTTTTATTTGGCACCAAAGTGGTGTCAAATGCTATGTTGAAAAATACAAGAGTGGACCCGTGCAGTCGAGTATTTTGGGAGAGCAGCCTTAGATAGCCCCCAAGCACGGAGAGGTGGGGCCACCAGATTCCAGCACCAGAACTACTCAGTCAAAGATACGTGAGCGTCTGGCCTGCTGGACATTCACCAACTTATTTAATAACTAACACCAACTATATTCCCATCAACTAGAACATACCATGTTGGGAAATAAACTTGTATTCCTCCCATCAGTAAATGGACAATGTTTGGTAGTCATAGACAGGGAGTGATGAAGCCACTCCAACAGCACATCCATTAATCGTTCTCCCAGATAAATTACAAATATAAACAGTAGTAATATTAACTAGTTTTTGTAAAAATCATATGTACACACCTTTCATTTATTATGCCATATATTCATGCATTTCATTCATAACTTCAAAACCTTTCATATGTTCTGACCAAAATAAAACCTTGGTTCAGAACAAATAAACTTAAAGAAAATTTAATATAAAAAATTTTACACAGTTTGAGTTAGTTCAGTGTGTTATAAAGTTTATTAATATTAATAGACGTATTAAATATCTGTGTGTGTGTTTGTATATACTAATACAACACCTTACATTTCAGTACCCTAGATTTTTAACGTAGCCACATTCATTAGAAAAAAAGATATGTGTGAGGTCGTAAGTGGTAGCAAGAAGGGCCTTCTGTAAATTCACAGCTACATTTATCTCAGGAGCCTTCACAGCTGACCTCATGCATCACCCTAGGTAATATCACAACCATACAATACCATCAAAAACCACTACATATATTGGGGTCTCTTGTCCAGGGATAATTAGCTAAACTTGTAATATTAGGATCTCCTGGTGGGAGAATAAAATTAGGGGAACACATTGTAAAAATTAAAAGTGTCCCTTAAAATTAAAAGTGAAATTAAAAGTTGGTGAATCTTCACAGCCAGTGGTAATTAATTAGTTAACTGGCTAATTAGAATTATTTTAGACTATAGTAATTAGAATTACTTTAGTGGTTGGAATTTTATCTTGCTCATTGCTAAATTGTCTAAAAAGTATGGCGGAGCTAGCCAAGTTCAGATCAGCTGCTGTGCTAACGGCGAAGGATATGGGAATGGATGGGCAGGTTTTAATTCAATATGTAACGGCTGAATGTGATAAGTATATTGAACGGGAAGAAAGAAGATTAGAAAAAGAGGCTGAAAGAAAATTAGAGTCTGAAAGATTAGCTGAAGAGAAGAGGCTACAAATTGAGGCTGAGACTAAGAGGCTGCAGATTGAGGCTGACAAAGAGGCTAAAGCATTAGAGGCAGAAGAAAAACGACAGCAAAGGGAAGCAGAAGAAAAAAGATTGACTGCCGAAAGGGAGGCAGAAGATAAAAAGGCCGAAAGGGAGGCAGAAGATACAAGATTGACTGCCGAAGGGGAGGCAGAAGATAGAAGGTTGCAAAGGGAGCACGAATTACGACTAAGGGAGCTGGAGCTACAAGGCCAGGCTCCTGAAAATGGTGCCAGCCCTTTTGCCTCAGATGCTACGCCCAGTCTGGGAGCCTCAACATCAGCTATGGGGTTTCATTTAGACCATTTTGTTGAGAAAGACGATGACATAGAGGGGTACCTCGGACGTTTTGAGTTATTAGCTACTACATATGGGTTAGAGAGAGAGAGGTGGAGTTTAAAGTTATCACAGGGACTGAGAGGTACTTCTTATGAAGTCTTCGCAAAAATGAACAGAGAAGACCAAGACAATTATGACATGTTAAAGCAGGCTTTGTTATTGAGGTACGAAAAAAATGGTGAATTTTATCGTAAGAAATTTAGAAATGCCAAACTGTTGTCTGGGGAGACATACCACCAATTCTCTGCCAGACTGGAAACCTATTTGGAGAAATGGACTGCTCTGGGGAAGACCCAAGATCTTAAAGGAGATGATCATGATAGAGCAATTGAGAGAGTCCATGGCTCCAGACATGAGAAAATTTCTCATGGAACAAGGTGCAGAGAAGTTGGGGGAGGTTTTAAATGTCGCTGAGAGGTATCAGGCAGCCCAGGCAGAGGTAAGTGGTTCTAAAAAGAAGCACATAGAAACTTTTAAAGCTCCACAGCAATTTAATAAATTTGATAATAGAGAACAGGGTAATAAAGGTAGGACAAACTTTGAACGGCCAAGAAATGACTATCGAGACAGAAACTCACAGTTCAATGACCAAAAATCCAATGAAAGAAAACCGTTTAACGAAGGAAAAAGATGCTGTAAATGGTGCAAGAAAGATAACCATAACACCGAATTTTGTAGAAGGAAACCTTCAAACATTGCTGCAATGAAGTCGGGGACTCAACGATTAAAGGTTAATCCTAATGGACAGCAGGAACCTTATCACCCCCCCCCCCCCAGTTTGTGAGGATGTTATTTGTAATGGGGTCACCATAAGGTGCCTTTATGATACAGGTTTGGATTATGATTCAGTTGTGAAGTCTAGCCTAGTGAACCCAAGTCAGTATACCACAGAAACAGTGGAAATACAAGGGGCAACTAAGGACATACCACTCATGACACTTCCCATCGCAAGGATAACGGTGAAAACTCGCTATGTGGAAGGAGAAATCAGAGCAGCAGTGATAGATGAACCAATCTACCCTCTGATATTGGGGTGTAGATACGTCTTCTTGGGGAATCCCGAGAGACCTGTGATCATGGCGACAGTGCAGACCAGGTCACAGAAGAAGGAGGAAGAAGGTGAACATATAAATGCTCATCCAGAGGTGATGAGGAAGGCGCAGGCTGAAGATAGGACACTCAAGCCATGTTTTTAAAAATTGCCCAAATGCAACACACCTCCAAGCAAAGGAGAATATTTTATGAAGAACAAACTATTATACAGGAAGGCCGGAACTGGAACAAATGGTTACAACCAGCTGGCTCTTCCCACTTCATATAGGGATAAAGTGATGGAACTCGGGCATGCGATTCCCTTCAGTGGTCACATGGGGATCAGCGCTACAGGACAGCGTATAGCTTGTCATTACTTCTGGCCAGGAATAACGGAAGATATAAAAAGATATGTCAAATCCTGTCCAGAATGTCAAAGAGTAGCTCCAAAGCACTGGACTGCTCCTGCAACTCTAGGGGAAATGCCCATAGTGGGAACACCTTTTGAGAGGGTTGCAGTGGATATTGTGGGACCTCTCACTCGGACCAAGAGGAGGAACAGTTACATCCTTACTCTGGTGGACACTTGTTCTATGTGGGGAGAGGCGATAGCCCTGCCATCAATTGATTCAAAACATGTAGCAGAGGCACTACTTACAATATTCACCCGATTAGGATTCCCGCATCAAATCTTGACTGATAATGGCTCTCAGTTCAAGGGGAAACTAACGGAATAAGTTTTTAAGCTATTTCAAGCCAGACACTTTCATTGTAGTCTGTACCATCCGCAAGGGAACGGCCAGGTAGAGAGGTTCAACAGGACTCTCATTTCTATCCTGAGAAAGCTAGCACACGAAAAACCGGATCTGTGGGATCAATTCCTGCCCGCCGCGTTGTTTGCGTATCGGGAGGTACCACATAGTTCAACCGGGATGGCTCCCGCAACTCTGCTATTTGGGAGGCCAATAAAAGGTCCATTAGAAGCCCTATTAAGGACCTGCACAGATGAGAAGGCGGAAGAGACTGTTACCTCATCTTATCTATACGTGAACGAACTGACCACTCGTTTGAAAGCTGGATGGAAACTGGCAAATGATAATTTGAAACAAGCCAGGAAGAAACATGCAGCATATTTTAATAGGAAGGCAAAGGACAGAGAACTAGCTGTGGGAGAGAAGGTGCTACTTCTACTACCCGGTAGCCAGAATAAATTACAAATTGGATGGCAAGGTCCATATACGGTTCTAGAGAAGGTGTCTAGAACAAACTATAAAATTGACAAAAAGGGGAAGGAGAAAGTTTATCATATAAACCTGTTAAAGAAGTATCTGGACAGACCACTCCAGGAAAGCACCCCCTTACTGACCTTGGCTATCGCAACTCAAATGCAAAAGGAACCACTCACCTCACATGAATACCCATTACATCCTTGTGAAACAGCAGCACAGGTAAAAGTCAGTAAGCACCTGACTAAAAACCAGAGGGAGAGAGTTCAACAGGTTCTGGAGGAACATATAGATGTATTAACAGATAAACCAGGCCATACAAATTTGCTACAGTATGACATGAAACTGGTAGACTCAAACCCAATCTGTATGAGAGCCTATTCTATTCCGTTCGCGAAGGAGAAGGCATTGAAGGAAGAAATAGATTATTTGTTGAAGGAGGGGATTATTTCACACAGTGAATCATCTTTTAGCTCCAGTGTCGTTTTGTTGAGGAAACCGTCTGGGGAACACCGACTGTGCATAGATTACAGGAAACTGAATGCTGTCACAGAAGGACAAGTGGATCCATTACCAGACACAAAACAGTTATTTGCCAGATTAAACAAGGCAAAATACTTTTCAAAGGTGGATCTTAGTAAAGGCTATTACCAGATTCCAGTGAAGCCTGAAGTGAGACCTTATTTAGCATTTAGCACATCAGACGGACATTATGAATTCAACATGCTACCATTCGGACTGAAAAATGCTCCGAGTGTATTTTCAAGGATGATGCGTAAATTGTTGGATCCCCTGAATAACCCATGTATCACGAATTTCATGGATGATATTCTCGTCGCCACAGAGACATTTGAAGAACACATTGACGCTCTAAAAATGTTATTTAATAGGCTTAGGGAGGCGAACTTAACTGCTAGGCCAACAAAATGTTGTATTGGATGCAAAGAGTTGGAATTCTTGGGACACACTGTATATCAGGGTAACATGACCCCTGATCCCAAGAACTTGGAAAAACTGCAGAGAGCACCTAGACCACAAACAAAAAAGGATGTGCGATCATTCGTGTCGTTATGCGGATTTTATCAAAAATACATCAAAGATTTTAACTCTATTTGTGCTCCTCTGACTGATCTGACTCGCAAGGGACTTACAGATAACATTATTTGGACTGCGCAAAGTGAATTAGCGTTCCAGGACTTAAAGGAAAAACTCACTAGCAAGCCTATTCTCAAACTGCCTGATTTGACACAGGACTTTGTCGTAAGAACAGATGCAAGTAAGGTAGGACTCGGGGCGGCTTTGTTGCAAAGATCATCTCCACCTGATGGGGAACTGAACCCAGTCGCTTATGCAAGCCGCAAATTGAATAAGGCGGAACAAGGATATTCCACAAGCAAAAAAGAATGTTTAGCGTTAATCTGGGCAATAAAGAAGTTTCAAATCTATCTGTATGGTAGGACTTTTGTGGTCCAGACGGATCATTAGCCCCTCGTATTCTTATCTCAGGCTAAGCATGAAAACGCAAGAAAGCTGAGGTGGTCTTTATTGCTTCAACCTTATCAGTTTAGTATCCAATATATCCCAGGCAAATTGAATGTCGGTGCAGATTTCCTCAGTCGGCACCCCTGTGATCAGAATTAGAGTAGTGGCAGACGTGAGGAGTAATTTTACCTATGTGTATCGCTGGTTTTGGAACTTGCCATAGGCATGTTTTCAAGTGGGGAGATGTGTAGTGAAATTGACAGAGATACAACGGTAAAATATCTCCAAAGATAAAATGTAGGGATAAAAATAATGCGTAAATTACTAGACGACATGATCGCCCATGCCGCGGGTCACTACCCGCCATGGAAACTAACTTGCTAGACGTGAAGGCAAAACGTTACCCTTGTGATGGGATGAGAACGGAGATCAAAAAGAAAATATGACTGAACACGTGCTTGAAACTAGCAAGGCTTAAAAGACGCAATTGGTGGGGAAAGGAAAAAATTCACGTCCCCAAGTTGACACAAGGTAAAGAAATCGACAAAAGGGACCTTAGCTATTATACGCAACAGTCATGTCTTGGACGCTTTTGCGATATTTTGTCCTTTATTTGAATTCAGCGGCAAACGCATTACAGAAAATGCTCGAACATATTTCAAAAAAACAACTAACCTTGAAAAGTAACTTTTTCTTAATAATAATGTTAGGAATATAAAACCTAGCTGGCCGGATGGCCCATCTTGAGCAGAGAAATAATATGCTTTCATTTATACAGACGGATAGATAATAATGAAGATATTGACAAAAGACTGTGTTGTTCATATCAGCGAACGACTGCATTGAAACAAAAACATGTCACTAATTTTCAAAAATTGAGGCCTTGAGACTCAAGTGCTAAAATCTAGTTAGAATGAAAGAGAGGGGGCATTAAGGGAAGTTGTGGCTAAAAATAATTTTAAAGGCAAAATTGTGTAGGGGACGGCAGAGTTGGTTCAAAAAACAAGTGTGTTTTTTTTTTTGTGAAACGCAAGTAGAGACAGACGGACCAACAGACAATAATACATACTTGACTGAGGTATGACTGAATTGACTTTTAGTAGGGGGTTTGAAATTTGAAAAGGAAAAAAGGCGCTGATTGGCCACAGATAAACATATTATCGGCGCCTTGACGCGCATCTTTGCCATTCATTATAAGTTGTCCAGTAGTAGACACAGTAATTCTACAGTGGTGTGATACCCAGAAGCTAATTGAAATATTTAGAGGGACGCCATACTAGAGCCAGCAGCTCAGCTGAGTTTTGCTAGCATATACTGTGTTCTCTATTCATAATTCTGGTAAGACTGAAAGTATTTCTTTGTATATTTTAATATTGTTTAATGTTTCGAGTGATTTGATACTGCCATATCAAAACCTATCCTTTACAACAAGTAAGGATTCGCTCTAGATCCCCAGCCCCAGTTCAGGGTCTAGAGACAAACAAAATACATAAACGCCAGCAAGGATTATGAAGGGCGGATCAGGTGTTGAGATCAGTGGAACATATCACCTATCCTATTCAATGGCAGGAAGCTAATGAACATATTTCAGAATATGTAGTCTTGGGGAACTTATACTATGTGAAACCAACTTGGTAAGATGTGCTGTATGGTCAGAGAGATCTGACCCCGTCTATGTGGTGTTGTTGTGTAGTGTTGAGTGTAGAAGTGGCTCAGGAGGTAGAGTTCTGACACATGACCCAATACTTTTATTTCAGAACTGTGAGTTTTTTTATTTGGCACCAAAGTGGTGTCAAATGCTATGTTGAAAAATACAAGAGTGGACCCGTGCAGTCGAGTATTTTGGGAGAGCAGCCTTAGATAGCCCCCAAGCACGGAGAGGTGGGGCCACCAGATTCCAGCACCAGAACTACTCAGTCAAAGATACGTGAGCGTCTGGCCTGCTGGACATTCACCAACTTATTTAATAACTAACACCAACTATATTCCCATCAACTAGAACATACCATGTTGGGAAATAAACTTGTATTCCTCCCATCAGTAAATGGACAATGTTTGGTAGTCATAGACAGGGAGTGATGAAGCCACTCCAACAGCACATCCATTAATCGTTCTCCCAGATAAATTACAAATATAAACAGTAGTAATATTAACTAGTTTTTGTAAAAATCATATGTACACACCTTTCATTTATTATGCCATATATTCATGCATTTCATTCATAATTTCAAAACCTTTCATATGTTCTGACCAAAATAAAACCTTGGTTCAGAACAAATAAACTTAAAGAAAATTTAATATCAAACATTTTACACAGCTTGAGTTAGTTCAGTGTGTTATAAAGTTTATTAATATTATTAGACTTATTAAATATCTGTGTGTGTGTGTTTGTATATACTAATACAACACCTTACATTTCAGTACCCTAGATTTTTAACGTAACCACATTCATTAGAAAAAAAGATATGTGTGAGGTCGTAAGTGGTAGCAAGAAGGGCCTTCTGTAAATTCACAGCTACATTTATCTCAGGAGCCTTCACAGCTGACCTCATGCATCACCCTAGGTAATATCACAACCATACAATACCATCAAAAACCACTACACCACATTAATATTCATTCTAGCATATTGAGTCATGCCGTATGTGACGATTTATGAGACCAGCAATAATCGTGTCGTATATGCCGACTAATGAGACTGGAAATCTCATCATATGAAACGCATTGTTACATAAACATCTGCTGCAATAGCATATAAATGCTTCGTGCAGGTTTCCGGTAGCCGCCAGCCGGAGTGGTGTCTCCATGCTCCGTAAGGAACAGAGAAACGCGTATGTCTCAAAGTGCCTTACGCACAAAGATAGAGTATCATGCTTGCCAGAAATGTCAATTACTAAAGCCAAAAACATCAAAGGAACTTTAACACGAAAACTATATATATCACCAGGTGTAACCAATTGTGACATAATGGGCCATCCTCTCTCGATTTCTGTTTCACTCCGGCAGTAATCAGTACGTTAGTGGTACTGATTTTATTGCGTGCCTTTCAGTAGTCTCACTTTTGTCATTTCTCTTTTCATGTGTAGTAGATATTATGTATTTTCCTTCTTACACCCCAGAGTTAAGTCGTTATGTTTGTTTGTTATCTAATTTACCTGCGTTGCAAGAAGCGGCAGACATAATATTAACGACAGGCAAGTTAGTAAAATTCCCATGTACCAAATCTTGGCCGCTACCGATTAACACGAAATCTGTGCTTAACCGCTAAAAATTAAAGTGAGCGCACATTGCAAAAGCTTGAAATACGGGGAGACTACTTATGGCCACAGACAGATAAGATATTACTTTCTGATAAAGTAATGAAATTTTACATCTTACACACGCTGTCGTATGAGATTATCGACATGTTCGTGAGTTGGTACACAGGGCAATCGGATGTTTACAACCCATTTTCAGAAAATTAATGTTTGAAATGATGCATTACATGACTCATGCAAAATATTCAGATCAGATTGGCTGATCATTTGAGCTTCATAACAACGAATGCACGGGAAGGCAGTGAATATAACCTGACGCTTCAATCAGTCAAAATTACTGTGAAGATCGCTTGCCAAGACACCAGATCTTGCCAGAGTGAAGCTTAGAATTCAAAATTCTATTTTATCAGACCGGACACCTTTTATTTGACACGGCTGTTTGTGCCTTCTACGAAGACGCTACTTTAGTTTCGCGCCCTTTCCTAACACCGAGCAAATACATCTTTTTAACAGGCAAGCACAGGTATCGCTTACTTTGGCGGGAAATGTCAGCTGACTGTGGCCCGAAAAACATAAACTTTAAACCAGTTTACATACATTCCTACGAGATACATGCAGGACTAAAATAATTATCTAGAACATAACTTTGTGCAAAATATTATCTCTTTCTGGATTGTCATTGTTTTATTTTATTATTTTGTCTTGTAACAACCGTTACAAAACATCATCATCATTTGTGGAAAATATTACCCAAGGTGGCTCATTTATTAATTAAATATATGAACATCTCTAAGTCCAGAAAGTTCAAAATTTGGAAAAAAATGTTTAGGAGAAGTTAAAGATTTTCTCCACCTAATTTCATCTTAGTTCGCCGCGTTAATTTATGGTAGTCAGTTTCATAGGTCTTGGATAAGAAAACAGAAATGTGCTTCCTTATTCCTTATAATAACACACAGACAATAGTTTAGTTATAGTATTTCAGTAGTTGTAACGTATTTTATATTACCATTTTGTACGACAGCCCTATGACTAGAATAGTCGTACCTGTATTCCAGAAATGATATTATTTAGGCACTAGATTTTAGTATCTTCAGTGCTGATTTAATTGTTTCATGCGTTAATTGTTTCATGCTGTATTCGTGTGGCTAAGATTATCATCCTCAGTATAATATTTTTGTGAAAGAATTCTCACCAACTTTGCGCTTTTTCTTTTATAAAGGTTTGTTTATTTGTAATAATTAAAAAAAAACGCGCACGGAGTGATAGCAAAATGGAACATTCTTTTGCGTATTACACGAATTATGTTAATTAACTGTGCCGAAAGAGAGACTCGCAAAACGAACATCACTGATGTGTTCAGACTATGCTACTGGCTTACTGTTAATTTTTTTTATAACTGCGTTAACAGATAAATCTACAGAGCACTCGGCAACATTTACAAAACAGCATCAACACTTGTGGAAAATATTACCGAAGATGACACATTTACTAATTAATTATCTGAAAATCTCTGGGGTCCAGAAAGTTCTTTATTATTGACAAATATGTTCAGGAAAACTTAAAAATGTTCTGCACCTAATTTCACCTTAACAGCCCGCCGCGATAGTTTATGAGAGTCAGTTTCATAGCTCAGGAATAACAAAACAGAAGTGTGCCTGCTTATAATAAGACACAGACAATCGTTTAGTTATAGTATTTAAGTATTTATAAAGTATTAGAAACGTAAGTTCACAGTTGAAATTTATAATGGAAACGCATTTGCTACAAATTTCTACGTCTGTCAATCTACAAATTCCCGCCAGGAAAAAAAGAAAACGTGAATAATATATGAGAGAAATGTTGTGGCTAGAGCAGATATTATGGTATGTACATCGTGTTGTTTATAATACTGTCAATGGTAATAGTCATAACTCTGATACTTTGAAACAGCGTGTTTATGTGTATAATACTGTCTATGGTAATAGTCATATCTCTGATATTTTGAGACAGCGTGTTTATGTGTATAATACTGTCAATGGTAATAGTCATATCTCTAATACTTTGAGACAGCGTGTTTATGTGTATAATACTGTCAATGGTAAGAGTCATATCTCTGATACTTTGAGACAGCGTGTTTATGTGTATAATACTGTCAATGGTAATAGTCATATCTCTGATACTTTGAAACAGCGTGTTTATGTGTATAATACTGTCAATGGTAATAGTCATATCTCTGATACTTTGAAACAGCGTGTTTATGTGTATAATACTGTCAATGGTAATAGTCATATCTCTGATAATTTGAAACAGCGTGTTTATGTGTATAATACTGTCAATGGTAATAGTCATATCTCTGATACTTTGAGACAGCGTGTTTATGTGTATAATACTGTCAATGGTAATAGTCATATCTGTGATACTTTGAGACAGCGTGTTCATGTGTATAATACGGTCAATGGTAATACCGTGTTTCCCCGAAAATAAGACCGGGTCTTTTTTTAATTTTTGCGTCAAAAAATGCAATAGGGCTTATTTTCGGGGTACGGCTTATATTAAAAGATACAAAAAAACTACATTTATTCATGTACAAAATTCTACATTTATTCATGTACACAATTCTACATTTATTCAAATACAGTCATGTCATCTTCTTCTGGAACATCGTCATAACTCTCCAAATCCCGAATTCCGGCCTGAATTTCTTGCGACTCCATTTCCTGTAGAACCATTGGCCCCATTCTCTCATGTCCAGCAATAAAGCTTTCCTTAAATGAGTATTTCTTGTCCATGTAACCTGCTCGTAGTGCATTGGTAACGCAGCTGTCAGTGATTTTATCCCATGAATTCTTCACCAAACTCACGACCTCCTGCAAACTAGGCTCCACAAAGTTTCCACGCTGATTTCTCTCCATTCTATTTTCAATGTAGTCGTTGATTTCTATGCGCAAATGGTCCTTAAATGGCTTGTTTATTGCAATATCAAGAGTCTGGAGATAAGAAGTCATTCCTGCGGGAATCATTATTTGATCTATTCTTCTCTCTGCAAGGAAGTTCTTCATGTCTTTAGCGCGGTGAGTGCTGGCTGAATCCAAGACTAGCAGACCTCGTTGACCACCTCGCAAAACAAGAGGCAGCATTAAATCGACCAACTTCCTTATAACTGCTTGTGTGCACCAGGCTTTTTCGGTTTCAAGAACATAAATGCCTGAAACACATTCAATGTTATCTTTCTTGCCCTTAGTGATGATTAGAGGTGCGGCTTTCCTTCCATCCAGATAAACTGCCAAAATACAGGTAACACGTGCACTTTCGTAACCAGTGGACGAAATGTAGATTGACGAGGCACCCGTCTGATCAATTGTCGTTTGAGATCCTAGGCCCATAAACACTGCAGTTTCATCCATGGCAATCATGTTGGAGAGTTGGTATTTAGAAAAGTCTATGCCATCAACAAAGTACTTGAATGCAAGTGCACGTTTAATAACTTCAGTATCTTCCAGCTTGAACAGTGTTGTCGATTTTCTTAGAGACAGTTTATATCGCTGAAGGAAGCCATCCAGCCAGTGTTGTGATGCTTTGAATTCTTCTGGGGATATTTCTAAATGTGGTGCCATTGCAAGGGCAAATGCTTGAATATCAGCCCTGCGCACAACCAGTCTTTGCTCTCCTGTCAGCAATCCATTCACAGATGATGTCTTGCAGTTCAGAAAATAATGGTTGCCGACCTGCTCCACACTTGCGCTTCTTAGCATTTCCTTCTTCCACCTGTTGACTGAGGTTATCGTACTCTGCTCGCCATTTTCGGACCATTCGGAGATCAAGCTTCTTCTCTTTGCAGAAAGCCGTAAGTTTCTTGCCCCGGGAGTCTTCAACGATTCCTTTCTTGTAATCGACGGAATAGCTCTTTCTTTTTGCACTCATCTTGTCTGGGTGTCAAAATATTATTCCCTTAAGTCTACCATTAAATCAAGTGTTAATTAAAGACTTACGAGACAGGTGTGGCAACAAAAATTATGAGAATTAAGAACGATGGCCCACACAAAAGCGACGAGAAATTGCTGGCGCCAAAATTCTGCTTCTTTATTTCACACGAGTGACGTATTGAATTATGAACCCCATCCGTTCATTATCAAGTGCGCACTAGTGGCGTCTGTACTCCGACTGGCCTGTTGAGGATTGTTGCATGTGTGCAAGATTTGGATTTGAGCTCGATCCGAATGATTGCACTGTGGAACACCTCAAATGAATATATATATTAACGACATAGTATGCATATCTCTATGCATGACGCGTATGACTTAGTAACGTCATTCGACTTGTGGGCTTCGACCGTAACGGCAGTGTGTTTAAAAGTGTGGCATAGCCACTATGATAAGTGTGGTATAACCACTTTGGAATGTGTGGCATTGTCCACTGAATTTATATGTGTGGCTGGTAAGCAACTTAGCAGTGTATTCGTGGAGCAAACGTAAGTCGTGTCGTTCTTAACGCAGTTTGTATATATATATATATATATATATATATATATATATATATATATATATATATATATATATATATATATGGCTGATTAGCCTGGCGTTGTATGCCAAATGAACATTAGAAACTAGCGGCAGGAGTAAGTCTAGTGTAAAAGGCTATTATTAAACTAGCAGCAGGAGTAAGTCTAGTTAGCCTAGGATTTATGCCAAAGGATATTGGCTGGAAAAAGGAACTGACCGCTAAGCAGAACTGTAGCTTATTAGACATGTGATTTTTGATGAAGAATAAGAACTCTTGCGACACGTACATTAACCGTGATTGTGAACTATATCGTTACGTAACTGTGTCTTCTCATGGAAAAGAGAATGTTAATTAAATGTTTGAGTCGTCGAATCCTGGTCTTATTCAATGACGTATTCTGAGTTCAGTTACATATTGTTTTATTCAACAATAATGACCAGTGACATTTAATGCCTAACACACTGCTTCACACTGCTAATATTAATAATGCAAGAGAATGATCAGGTCAGTCAATATTCATATCTTTAATATGAAACATGTTCAATTACCAACATATTACACGGGTTACAGTAGACATTATCGATATAGCGTAGTACATAACGAAATCCCAGAAAAATGGATAAATGAACCCGGAGGACTTTGACTTCTAATATCAGAATACGCATGCAACATCTTCTAGTGTCAATCCTCAACATACTGGTATCAGAGTCAACCTAGCCCGTAACATACTGGTGTCAGAAGTGTTCGGATTTCGTAGATACTACCAACCCCTCTCAAGTATCGAAAGAGAGTCGAACTGACGATAGACTTTTTAAGCAAAAATATTCATTCAAGACAAGCTGGCAACTCTAACGCGCATGTCAGTATGTGACGTCACTGTATCGATGCCGACAACACTAGCAGACAACACTTTCTGAGAAAATTCTGTCTTCTACTACAAGAAGCTGAACCATTTTGAAAGTAACGATCTTCATCAACTTCCAGAAGCTGAACCAGTGGAAGAAGTATATATGCATCAACAGCATCAAAAGCTGCAACGCAGATCGATTGAAGAATCAACGTTCGAAGAACAGTACAATACTTTCAAACGGTCGTACTACGAAGGTCAAGGTCTACTATCAATGGACATCAGCTGCTGACTGAACTTGGTTGGAACTGGGATTTGATTTAAATGCAAACATGTATTTCTCAGGATAGCAGGACAGATAAAAAGATAAGTTCTTAATGTTATCGAAGCGCTTGAACACTTTCATACTGTCCTTGAACTAGCTTTGGTCTGCAGTTTATCGTCACTTTGCTTTGTCGTTGTGTCAATTTAAAGTCAGAATGTCTATGTATCGTCTACGACGCCTTCATTCTTTACAAATCCGTATTAATTCACATACCTTACTGTCCTTCTGGTTAAGCCACATACAATCAGGAACACATCATAATGTATTCAGTCAATTATCCTGACTCTGAAATATTTTATAACATTGAACACTGGTCTGTCGCTCTCACATAAATATCTGTACACTTTTAAAACACAAGCCCAAAAAACTCAACTGCCCTAACGATAACCTTCGTTCCCCCGCAGCAGACCCTGTCCACGTCATAAACTAAATACCTGTGTGACACACATTTCACCACTCGCACGTTTTCACACTCGAAGCGTTTTCGCGTTCTGCTCCTTTGCGCGCACAGCACGCCTGTAACACGCCTGTGTGCAAAGTGGGAGGTTTTGGTTATATAACGTGATAAACACCATCAAACAATGATAGATGCTATGAAACTCTACAAAGCGATACAAGAGGAGACAATCTAATCATTAGAAGAGCCCCCCGGCGAACAACAAAATCACAAATAAGCCAATAGAAGCTGATTTTACAATCACAGTCAAAGCTACTGATTATTATAGTCAAATACATTTCCTGGCACAGTTACATACATTTACTGTCACAGCCACAATTACTTACAGTAATAGTCACATAAACTGACTGTCATAATTACAGACACTTACTTTCAGAGTCACATACACTTACTGGCACAGCCATATACAATTACTGTCTCAGTCACAGACATATACACTTGCTGCCACAGTCACAGACATGTGTTGTCAAAGTTGTAAACACCTATTGTCATAGTCACTTACTGTCACAGCCAAAATGACTTACTGTTGCCATTACAGACACTCACTGTCACAGTTACAGACACTTATTTTTAGAGTGACATACATTTAATGTCAGTCACTGAAACAAATGAAAACATTCCACGCTCCACTGAGCTTCATTCACGCCTAACTACAGCTAGCAGCGTGTCTTGATCTCCGCACACAACATTGCATGTAGCCAAATTATTACAAGGCAAGCATTCCCAACTCACAACAACTCAAATGACTAATAAACTCCCGCTGGAGCATGAAAATATACACACATGCAAAATCTCCCTCAAAACACTCCTTGACAGTTACATACAATTACAGTCACAAACACGTACTGACAAAAACGTCTGTCACTTACACTTCCTGTCACATCACATACATTATCTGTCAATGTCGAAGAAAAAAATAATGACTCTTTTTATTATGACCCGTTTTAATTCAACGTGTTTTCTCGTACTTGCGAGAGTAAGAAAATTCAATAATTCGCTAAAAGAATATATTTTCATCTAACGTGCCTGACTTAAACTACACAAAACTGGCATATGTCGTCTACATTATGTTCTGTTTAGCGAAACTAACATGTTTGTGTACCTTAGGGACTCAGTTATTTAAACATATCTAACCTTCATTTCAGTAGTCC
Organism: Oreohelix idahoensis; assembly: GCA_024509875.1. Classification (NCBI taxonomy): domain Eukaryota; kingdom Metazoa; phylum Mollusca; class Gastropoda; order Stylommatophora; family Oreohelicidae; genus Oreohelix; species Oreohelix idahoensis. The sequence continues at coordinate 221,144 of JAMPIV010015435.1, forward strand.
TGACATATGATGTCAACCGACCGTTGCGTGTCTAGGCTACTACAGTTTTGTCATGTGTTCTCCACAAGTCGTTCAAGTTAGAGCGGTAACAATCTTTCCCTTTCAAGTTAGAGCGGGAACAATCTTTATACCACCATGCCCCACGATACTCTCTCGCACAGTTGCGATAATCAATATCATTGTCTCAGGTGTGGAAAACAACGAGACGTTATGACAGATCAAGTTGTCCCCGTCAGTTCCGTCATACTCCACCACTGTGATCTGGTAACTGGACAGTTCGTCAGCGAGGGTAACATTTAAGTAGTGAGCAAACAGTCCATACCGTTCATAGTCAAAAGTCATATCAATTCTGAGTTCAGTATAGCCCTTGAATAAGACAAACATTGAAATATAGGAACATATAGAATTATGAGAACACACACACACACACTTAAATGAATATATATATATATAGGAAACATCACGAGTGAGTTAATCTCCAAACATTTAATACAACACTAAACGGTTTACAATAACACATTGATAGTATGATGCATATGGTACAAATAACACTCTAGAGAATCTGCTCTAGCACAACTGCTATAATCAATAACACTGATGTTTCAACATAATCTCGTCATCTCACTTTCTGCTTCACTCGGCAATGTCCCTCCTTCAACTGCCTTTCTTCTATCAGTCTCCATACACTCCTCGTGTTTTGACTTACCAAAACCCGAGATCTAACTCTCTACAGACGAAGCACACTCTGTCCCATATGAGTACGAACTCATTTCATCTTATTTTCTGAGTTGCAAAGACAACTTTTTTCGAACCACTCAGAATCAATTTCTTCTCGCTCGTAAACAGCTCAGTCAAATCACGTGAATTCTCGACAACTTACTATTTCTATATTGACAGTATAAAGCACTTTGTGCCCTAAAACGGATGAAACTCTTGTTTCTATTATTCACTCATCTATATTTCTCTACGTTAGTTCCCTTTGATTAGAACTGATTAAATTACCTTTTTATCAGATACTATCAGAGCACCCCTGGTTACAATCTCTTCCAGAGTAAAGTACTGATTCTCCTGTTGCTATTTTTATTCTCCCTGTCCCGGTCAATTATCTCTCACTTATTCCTAGGATATATATGTAGTTCTTCATTTCTGTTGTGACTGCCTCAGTTTTCTTGCGTCATTCATAGTTATGACGTTCCAGAATCCAATTCTGGCTTCGTGTTTTGCGATCAAGGCACACCTTTTCATGACTTTGGCTTTCACCGCAGTCAGTCAGTCATACGAGCCTCATACTCCAATTGTTCATCACGCATCAAAGCTTTTTCATTTGTTATTGTTTCCGAAGCGAATTTGTTTTTTATCTAAACATAGACAAGGGTGTCTGTCCTGTGCTAACAAATCCCAACCCGAACGACCAGGGTGCCATCTTTAGTCTGACCCCTACCCTCGCAGACCAGTCAAAGTTGGCAGAACCTGACAGGAGTTAAACTCTCACTGGCACAGCACTGGGGGATGTCATGGTATTCAAGCCGCCGTACCGCTTCAAGGTATAGGCACCAGTAAAAACAGATGTGAATGTTGGTATACATGTATTCATACAAGTATGAATCTACGTGTGTGTATGTATGCATGTGTGAGAATATACGTGCATCTTTATGCATTTCGTCTAGGTGTATATGTAAGTCTTCACGGGTTTGAGCAGGCTTGTATGTATTAATGCATAATGTTCATCCATGTATACATAAATATACTAATGTGTGTGTATATATGTGCAAACAATACATTTAAAGTACATGACGCAAAATACAGAGCGCAGAATAATTGACAGATAAGATATAATCGTGACCTAGGCGCAGGTACATAGATAGAAAAAAGGGAGACACCTGCTTGTCTTACATGTCCGGATAACCATACCACGTCCAGGTGATTCTGACAGGTCATGTTCATGAACTTTCTTTTCTATTGCGCCTTAGTCTCTGTTGTTGCAAAATTATGTGATCTGAATAGAAAAAAAACAGCAATTGATAGCAACAGGAACTTGGTCTATTATACATTAATCTTAGCATAATTCCCTTGCCAGCAATAACATTATAATAGACCAACACACAGTAACGGTGATAGTTGTGACGACTTGCCCAATCTTCTCTTCTTTATTTTTATTAATTACGAGACGCCATTTTTATCATCTTCAATGCATGATCGCAAAGTCCCGGGAAATGTCACATGCGGATAATCTCCTAGCGTTCGGTGATTTTCTCCTCAAAGTTAATGCTATTTTTAGATACGACGTCATTGTTGACCACTGACCTCGGTAGATAGAACCAGTATAGGCCACTTTAGGAAGACCCCACGTGACTTTTAACGTTATTGATTGGAGCGTCTTATTGATGCTAAGGTCACATGATGCACGCTACGGATCACGTGTCCAAGCGGAAATGACCCGCTAAAAGTGCGGCTAATCCAGCCATTTTTCACTTACGCCCAGGTAATCAAGAAAGCTAGACCTAATCTAGACAAGCTGCGAATTCATGCATTAAACGCACTGAAGCCACGTGTCTAAATTGCTGGTCCATCTGAGTAGGTAAGTGGAAATCTCGTTAGAAAATAGTATTGTGATGAAATGTGTAGTACCTTGCAAAATCGACGCAAGATTGGTATAACGGCGTTTACTTTATTCATATTTTTGTTTTACGATCACATCCAGCCACATGTGATCGGGTATATTTTATGATCCCACGGGATATGTACAACCTGTTCATAAGAATGTTAACGGGAATATATATATAGCTATTAATTTCCATATTATTTGATTATTTTTGACCCGACGTTTAGACTAGCGGAAATTAATATTAACGATAATGTTGACAGACCGTGACATATATTCATTATAAATTATATGACGATGCGACCAGACATGAAGTGTGTGATAATGTTGTCAGACAATTCTAAAACACTGATGTCCAATTATTTGTTAAATTCATCATAATTGACATGACGATTAGGCTAGAGGCACAGAACTAGAATACTGTTGCCGACATTTCTATGATAAATTTGGTGGGTTTAACTGACATTTAAAATAATTCATCGGGTTAAGTTGACGATAAATCAGTCTAAAGAATTATAATACTGCCACTGGGGCAGAGTAATATAATAAAGGACAGAAAGGAGAAACTTGAATTCAAGATTAGGCTCTAGACATATGATGTTAGAGACTAAAATCTGAGATGACTGGCAGAGGGACGGCTTAGGGAAGACTGCTTTCTAAAGCTAGAAAATTAATGAAGCCGTCGTATTTGTCTTCAGTCTATGGTGGAGCCTTGCACGACAGTCCAATCTCAGAGCAGAATACGGAGTTCAGCACAGAGAAGGCAAATCCGAACCATTCAAGACCTACCTGGGGCAACGTCAGGAGACTGGAGAACTAACCACGCTTCACTATCAGCCAGGGGCTGAAAAGATAAGTTCCTTGAAAAAGGGAACTCACCAAATCAATGCCATATATTTTTGTCATCCATGATGAAAAACACTTGGATTGTGAGACACATAATACATACAGCAGACACTAATTCCATCGACAATACTATCATCCACCATCTATTCAGTTTATTGTAATAAACCAATTGGGTGTATATACTGTACCCCATGCTTTGTTCCTTCTATTAGATGTTACATATTGTCTGATGTTTATCTTCCTTTATAAGGTAGGGGGGCTCGTAAAATCTAATATAAACCCAGTTTAATTGAGAATATTAATAGATAACTGAGAAGGGGACGACGGTAGCGAGAGACCAAATATCTCCGTACAACCTTTTCCAGACCTGTCTAGTTAGGAGAATTTACCCTCTTCGTCACCCTTCAGAGTGGGAAAACCCAACAGGAATTCTTGAGCCAAATTTTCCACATTCTTATCTATTATTTCTTCTGATAAATTCTTATCCTTCAAACGCTACGTGACACTTAGGGCTCGTCCGGGATTTGAACTTATGTATTTTATCATACCTCTGGGATAGTATCGTTCATTCAGTCATTACAGTATACCATTTTAACACATGTATTTTCACACAGTGAGCTCTAGAAAGACAGAAAACATTTTTTTCTAGAATTTCAGGCATTGGTTGGTGAATCCCTTTATATATGTTGTGTTTAATTAAGTTAGTTCATGATTTTGTATTTCATTGAATTACAGACCTTAAGTCTCCATAACTGTAGTAATTTCATTCTACAGCAGTTTGACAATTAGTAAGTTTTGCTTGTTGTTAGAAATACTATTGGAAGGTAGCACTAGCTTACTCAGTGTGGACTATAACATCAAAAGATGGCTGAAATAGTAAAGCTACGGCAGCACTAGGGAAGGCCGGGCGAGATCTAGGGTATAGTGGGGTGGACCTTGCAAATTATGTCAGTGTCGAGACTGATAAGTATTACGCTCGAGAAACAGCGAAAGCTGAAAGAGAAGAGCGAATAAAGTTAACAGAAATAGATAAGAGGATAAAAGCTGTAGACGCTAGGGAAAGAAGCGAGAGAGATGAACGCGAGCATGCACTGAAGATGAAGCAGTTAGAGATGCAGGGACAGGCTCAAAGAGTTGAACCAGTAGCCGGTGCGACAGCATCTACATCATCAGGCAACCAATCGCCACGGTCAGATAATATGCCCTCCTTGCAAATGGGGAGCATAGGACCTTTGCCATCCTCACACATGTCAAACTTGGGACCCTTGACGTTTCCATTTGAAGCTTTCTCGGAACAAGCCGACTCGATCGATATGTATTTGGACAAATTTGAGAAGTTTGCCACTACGTTTGGTTTGGAGAAGAGCAAGTGGAACCTGAAACTGTCGCAAGGGTTTAGAGGAACTGCTTATGACGTATATAGCAAGCTTCCTCCAGGTTTACAGGATGACTACGACTCTCTGAAAAAGGCACTATTGGTTCGTTATGAGCTACATGCTGACGCCTAAAGGAAGATGTTCCGTAACTCTAGGAGGGAAGTCGGAGAGAACTTTGCTCAATTTGCCGCTAGACTGGATTCCTACGTGGAGAAGTGGGGTGCCCTAGGGAATTTTACTCATGATTGGGAAGGCCTGAAGGAAATGGTCATGATCAACCAACTGAAAGACACCATGACTTCCGACATGAGGAGATTTCTGACAGAGAATGGGGCCAGCACTTTAGAATCCATCGTCCAGTTGGCGAAACGTTATCAGGCAGCGCTAACGGAGAATGACCTGTCCCGGTGGAACCAACCGGAAGAATTATCGAGGCCGACAGCTCAGTCACACATGGACCCCCAAGTGAAACCACCGTATACTAACTTCAAAAAGCATGACAAGCCAGACTACAAGACTACTCAGAGATCAGCTTTCCAGCCTCAGAGGCGGGGAGAAAAGTGGTGTAAGACGTGCAAAATGAGCAACCACAATACTGCCGAGTGCAGAAGGAAAAACCCCCCACATCATGTTGCATGTTTGCAGGTGAGGGCTGTTGACAGGAAGGAACTGACAGTGAATCAGAATAGCCTCCATCACCCACCTATACAGGAGACAGTGACCGTGAATGGCAAACAAGTCATCGGGATGTATGACACAGGTTTGTCCTATGACGCGGTCGTTTCTTCATCTCTGGTGCACCCCGAACAACTCACCACAGAAACAGTGGATATCCAGGGGCCACTCAAGGGAGCATTACCCTTAACTTTGCCCATAGCGAAGATTCAGGTCTGTTGTCGCTATGTGGAAGGGGAAATCAATGCTGCAGTTTTAGAGGATCCTTTCTACCCCATGATGTTAGGGCGTAGATATGTCTTCTTAGGAGAACCAGTAAAGCCTATGGTTATGGCTGCCATCCAGACCAGGTCTGACTCCAAATGCATAGAGAGGGACTCTAAATTAGAAATTCATCCGAATAAGATGAAAAGGGCTCAAGCAGCTGATAGCACATTGGGGCCTTGCTTTGGCAAATTGAAAAACCCACATAACCCTCGAAGAAAGGGTTACTTTTATATGGAACATGGACTCTTGCACAGGAAAGCTGGCAGAGGGCTAAAAAGTCATGGACAGATTGTGGTGCCATCCATATATAGAAATAAAGTTATTGAATGGGGGCACGGTGCTACTTTGAGTGAACACCTGGGTAATGGTGCCACAAATCAAAGGATAGCCACCCATTATTATTGGCCCGACATCACAGAAGACCTAGCTCGATATATGAAGTCCTGTTCTGAGTGTAACCAGGTAACATCAACATATAGGGTAGACCAGTTACAAGACCTAGGAAAGCATTGCTGCAGACGTAGGCATCCAAAGAAAACCAGGAAGAAAACCAGAATACTTATCTGGGAAGAACAACGTAGGGGCAGATTTTTTGAGCAGACATCCGAACGCAACCGAGGAGATATGAGAAACTGAAAAAGAAGAGGAAGACAGGACCAGAGGAGTTGGACGGAACGTCAAACTTGAGGAGGGGCTTGTGTGACGACTTGCCCAATCTTCTCTTCTTTATTTTTATTAATTACGAGACGCCATTTTTATCATCTTCAATGCATGATCGCAAAGTCCCGGGAAATGTCACTTGCGGATAATCTCCTAGCGTTCGGTGATTTTCTCCTCAAAGTTAATGCTATTTTAGATACGACGTCATTGTTGACCACTGACCTCGGTAGATAAAACCAGTATAGGCCACTTTAGGAAGACCCCACGTGACTTTTAACGTTATTGATTGGAGCGTCTTATTGATGCTAAGGTCACATGATGCACGCTACGGATCACGTGTCCAAGCGGAAATGACCCGCTAAAAGTGCGGCTAATCCAGCCATTTTTCACTTACGCCCAGGTAATCAAGAAAGCTAGACCTAATCTAGACAAGCTGCGAATTCATGCATTAAACGCACTGAAGCCACGTGTCTAAATTGCTGGTCCATCTGAGTAGGTAAGTGGATGATGAAATGTGTAGTACCTTGCAAAATCTACGCAAGATTGGTATAACGGCGTTTACTTTATTCATATTTTTGTTTTACGATCACATCCAGCCACATGTGATCGGGTATATTTTATGATCCCACGGGATATGTACAACCTGTTCATAAGAATGTTAACGGGAATATATATATAGCTATTAATTTCCATATTATTTGATTATTTTTGACCCGACGTTTAGACTAGCGGAAATTAATATTAACGATAATGTTGACAGACCGTGACATATATTCATTATAAATTATATGACGATGCGACCAGACATGAAGTGTGTGATAATGTTGTCAGACAATTCTAAAACACTGATGTCCAATTATTTGTTAAATTCATCATAATTGACATGACGATTAGGCTAGAGGCACAGAACTAGAATACTGTTGCCGACATTTCTATGATAAATTTGGTGGGTTTAACTGACATTTAAAATAATTCATCGGGTTAAGTTGACGATAAATCAGTCTAAAGAATTATAATACTGCCACTGGGGCAGAGTAATATAATAAAGGACCGAAAGGAGAAACTTGAATTCAAGATTAGGCTCTAGACATATGATGTTAGAGACTAAAATCTGAGATGACTGGCAGAGGGACGGCTTAGGGAAGACTGCTTTCTAAAGCTAGAAAATTAATGAAGCCGTCGTATTTGTCTTCAGTCTATGGTGGAGCCTTGCACGACAGTCCAATCTCAGAGCAGAATACGGAGTCGAGCACAGAGAAGGCAATTCCGAACCATTCAAGACCTACCTGGGGCAACGTCAGGAGACTGGAGAACTAACCACGCTTCACTATCAGCCAGGGGCTGAAAAGATAAGTTCCTTGAAAAAGGGAACTCACCAAATCAATGCCATATATTTTTGTCATCCATGATGAAAAACACTTGGATTGTGAGACACATAATACATACAGCAGACACTAATTCCATCGACAATACTATCATCCACCATCTATTCAGTTTATTGTAATAAACCAATTGGGTGTATATACTGTACCCCATGCTTTGTTCCTTCTATTAGATGTTACATATTGTCTGATGTTTATCTTCCTTTATAAGGGAGAGGGGGCTCGTAAAATCTAATATAAACCCAGTTTAATTGAGAATAATAATAGATAACTGAGAAGGGGACGATGGTAGCGAGAGACCAAATATCTCCTTACAACCTTTTCCAGACCTGTCTAGTTAGGAGAATTTACCCTCTTCGTCACCCTTCAGAAGTGGGAAAACCCAACAGGAATTCTTGAGCCAAATTTTCCACATTCTTATCTATTATTTCTACTGATAAATTTTTATCCTTCAAACGCTACGTGACAATATTCCAGGACATTCAGAATTGTGGTTATGTATTTCTTCAACACGTATCCAGAAATTATGTCACTCCAGACAGCAAGTTTGATTTTGTGTCTGCTTCTAACATATGTCTCTCACAGTCAAGGTATGTCAGTCAGAGTAACTTTGTAACAGTCATTGTATGTCAGTCAGAATTACTTTCTCACAGTCAATTTATGTCAGTCAGATGTACTCACATTTAATCTATACCTATCAGATTTACGTAAGTCAGCTAACGTCAGCAGCACTATTGATTGTCATGACCACGTCTGACGACCTCAAGGTCAACCCACGTGTGCCAGACTGACTCACTTAAATCATACATTTAACAAGATAATTCTACTTTCTATTTTTACTTTTTATTTACATCTTTGGGACACAAGTGGTACAGACAACTCATTAAATTATCAAACACGTTTTCCTGTTGTCCGATGAAGCGTATATCTGGCTGACACAAGCTATCCCTACTATTGTGACACTGTGTAGTACTGGTGTGTGTTGATTTGTTACATCTTGAGACATGCACTCAGAGACACAACGGAACTGAAGGAATATGCCTTCACACTAGGTCAGATGGCCGTCTGTTTTAATCTCGCAGTGCTGAAGGCAAAAACAAAAATCAGAAGGGTCACTATAAGAGACTTGTTGTTCGCTGATGATGCTATAGGCGTCACTCAAAGCCAACAGGAGCTTCAGAGCTTGATGAATCGCTTCACTAAAGCATGCAAGGACTTTGGCCTCACAATAAGTCTAAAGAAAACGAATGTGCTGAGTCAGGATGTGAGTGCTGCACCAGTTATCACTATCAATAACTATGAATTGGCAGTGGTGCACACTTCACATACTTGAGGTCTTCCATTAACGACAAACTCTCACTGGATACAGAAATGGACAGACGCATTGGCAAAGCTGCATCTACCTTTGCCCGCCTCACATCGGGAAACTCCAAACTCACAACGAAGACCAAAGCTTCGGTATAAAACGTCTTTGTCACCAGAACACTCCTATATGGCAGCGAGACATGGACACCTACGCAAAGCAAGAAAGAAGGCACAATACCTTCCATCTACGGTGTCTACGCAACATCCTCAGCATTTCGTGGAAAGATAAAGTGACAAATGTCGAGGTGTCACGTGCTGTCCTTCAAAGCACGTATACACTGCTTAGACAGCGCAGACTACGCTGGCTTGACCATGTCCGCCGCATGGAAGATGGTCGCATCCCGAAAGATTTCATGTACGGACAACTGGCAGATGGTATAAGAACATTAGGGCGACCGCAGCTAAGATTCAAAGATGTGTGCAAGAGAGACATGAGGGCACTGGACATAAATCCAGCAACCTGAAAGGATGAAGCTACCGATAGCACCAAGTGGCGATGCAACCTACGACGCCACCTCAGATTGGGTGAAAAAAAGCTCACACAACAAGCAGAAGAGAGGAGAAAACCTCGAATGGATCATCGGGAAAATAAGCGACCGATGGTTGCCACCTCAGGGGCTCAATCCCATAGTCAATTATGACTTAAGGGGCTATTATTATATTATTATGTTATGTTACATGTTGTATGTTCGGGAGAAAAGCACGTCTTGTGTTATGGCACGTGTGATTGTCGAAGAATATGGAAAGGTACTTGAAGATCATTCACTCATTCCTGAACGAAATAACAACAAAAGTTTCAGTCCTAAACACAAATTATAATGAACCGTGATCTGAACTTTGATATTATCCAACGAATATAGATAGAAAAGCGTACTTCTGATTACGTCATAATTGATAATCCTATTACATAACTTCACTTCAGAATAAAAACCGACAAAGCTCACACAACATTCAGCTCTGAGCTATCTTCAATTCATATTTGCAATCCAAAAATCACTAAACACTGAAACTCCATTCTCACCTGAATGTAGCTGACAACCTTTACAAATACGAGACAAAATCACCATCTATTTATGTCCCTTGAGTTAAGTAGCGTAATCATCAGTAATAATTCAGATTAGCCACGCACACAAGCCAACACAACAATGTACTGTTTACACAAGAGACCTCTACATTCTTCCGCAGTTATCACACAGACACACAATTAACATTATCGTAATTATCATCATGTGATATTGTATAGAGTGTACAACTGCAAGGTGTCGTACAGATTGTTAGATTGCATGAGACAAAACATCGCCCTATTTACACTAGAAATCACATCCCTTCAAGATGTAGAAACGCCCTTATATCTTTGCACAACATCAACACCGTAGGGAAAAAAAACTGATATCAAAATAGGAATACAAAAATCAAGATGTCACTGCCTTGGGAAACATATGCAAATCAGAAGAAATCAAGTCTATTACAAAAAAAACAAACAAACAAACAAACACAGCTCAGATTAGAATCGTCCATAATATCTAATAATAGTGTGATAAATATATACAATTTTAACATTTATCTAAATTATTAATTATTGTACTTTAAATATTAATAGAAGCAATATTTACCAAGTAATCTGTACTATATATATATATATATATATATATATATATATATATATATATATATATATATATATATATATATTATTGTAAAAAGGACTTCCAAATAATTTGTCGTCTTGTTTATTTTTCGATACAGGACGGTGTGTCCATGTTTTCAGTGTGATAGAGAGCACGTGTGTCAAAAATCCAGTTTATAAAATTTGCATGAGACAATTAACGGGTTTATAATTTATAGTGAAGTGCGAAACATGATACAACTTATTGATTTGCAAAGAGAAGGGAGATAAATCCTTAATTACGCTTCTTTTGAAAAGGGTATGAATTTCGGACAGAGGTAATTCTTGAAGTCAATAAATACGATTTCGGAAATGTGTGTACCGACACTAACAGACAATATGAGTCAACTTAAGGAGTGAAATACAGGGTATATTGACTGATGGTCAAAGGGCGACTACTTATTTTTACGGCCCTTGAGGGATTAAGCGATGAGTTTTGTTGAGTTAACTACACGGTAGAAATTGCAAGCACGGAAAAGTGTGAACTGTTTTAATCGAGAAACTTCGAATAATAATTGTAATGGGAAATCGACGCAGTTTAGGCAGTCAGATTTTGAACGCGTTTAGCGTAGGAAACCAGTTGCTGGTATTAACGATTTTGTGGTGAGCGAAGTATTTGGAGGTACATTCTGACGATATTTCCACTGAGTGGTTGCTTCTGTGCTCATAGAAATGTTAAACTTTTTGTCTAGCCCCCAAAATGCTCAGAACAGCACCATTTTAGAAGATAGACACATCTGTGTTATTCAGACAACAAGAGAGACAGTGTTGCCCGTGCAAGAATAATGTTGTGATTTTCAAGTCGACTAGACGATCAGGTATATCGAGAAATGTAAAGAGACAATACACAATAGCTAGTCAATAGAAGTTTGAAACAATAGACATTGATATAAACAGTCATCCCTGGTGGTTAGGCCAGTCTTGTTAAAGATACAATTAAGTTAGTTTCTCTAGACACTTTTAGATCAAGGAGATCAAAGTACAGAGGAGTTTACTAGAACAAAAGTAGGAACAACGAGTACTGTGACAACTGCTATGATAAGACATTTTTCAAATAACAACAGTGGTTCTCAAGTAAGAACCGCCTTGACCACTAGAGACAGTAGTAGTTACAGAAGCAGTGTCAACGAAGATTGTAATATGGGGAATGAACGTGGACGATGTAGAGAGTATGCCTATAAATGCCTTTTGCTGTAAAACGTTTTTGCCAGCCTCAAGTAGAAGGTTGGGCATCATATTTCCATTTCAACTGTAGCTGACCATTTGTAAATAAACTTCCCTTTGCTGTTCACCGCTGTTGGCGTAGAGTATGTCCATCAGACGTCTAACCATCCATCATCTGTTGTCACCATGATGTTGTGTCGTCAAGGGTTTCGATCAGCGTAGATTAGCATCATCATCATTTTTACTACCTACTGTTAAGATAGACAGACAAACCACTGTACACACAATCAACAACATCAACTTTAGAATAGAGTATATGCCAGTGGCCACGTCAGAATGGGAGAAGATTGGCTACCACCACACATATGGGAAACCACGAGCCACGGATCCAAACTTTCAGAACGACCCAGAGTTCGTTGTGAGGACAACATTAGACAATCTCTGAAGAACGGGGGACTAGATTGGATGCCAGGCCGGGAGGAAGACAGCCGATAGGACAGCAAGGCGCTCTCTCTGGTAAACTTCTACACCGCAGGGTAGAAGAAGAACGACTAAGTAAGTAAGATTTATCTTGTCATAAGCCTTAGTGATTGTCCAATAAGATTTATCTTGTCATAAGCCTCAGTGATTGTCCAATAAGATTTATCTTGTCATAAGCCTCAGTGATTGTCCAATTTTAATGCGTTTTGTAGCTTGCTTATCGAGCTTCAAATTTCAAATTTGCGGGAGAGATCAAACATGGACTGATGACACTGGCTTCATTTCTTAAAATCTCTACTTTCTGAGTCTGAGGAACACATGCGGTGATCCAAGACAGACCAACTAAATTTAAAAAAAAGACAACTTGCTATGGGTTATAAAGTTGCGTGTCACAAAATTACACCATCAAATGACATGTTTTAAAAAAAATATAATGGCAGAGAACTGTGACTAAAGTGAACTGTTAGAAGCAACAAACAAAAAGATAAATTAACAAAGTGATTGTTATCATTCTGAGGAATGAGAGTAATAAAATCAACATAGAAATGTCAAATTTAGCTCATAGTTAACAAAACAACACAAAAGTTGTATTTGTAAACAAATGTGAGTTCAGTGGACAACATAAAAGAACACCGAAAAAAATGTGGTTAAACTAATTAAAAAAATTAATGTACGATATATCGTATATTTCATTGCGAGGAGAGCCATTTTTTAAATAACATTTTGCCTCGTTTTGGCGAGGCGCGTCCCGTTCAACCTAGGCGGTTATATTAGGGCGCATGTCCAAATATTAAAAAAAAAACCTTTAGGTCTGATTTTTTTTACTTAGAAGATCCATCAAGATGCTGTATAATTTAGGAGTTCAATGACTGCACGTGCCAGAGACTCACGTAATGATATGAGTAGGTCGTAGTCAAATCTGTCGCTGTGTTGTATTTGTGCTGCAACGACTTGCTTGGACAAATAATAATAGGGGTAGTTATTCCTGAATTCTTAACAGTAAGGTCTTTAATATTTGATCATGTGCACTAATATAACCGACCGACACAGTGTCTGGGATGAATGGGGCGCGCCTCGTCAAAAGGAAGCAAAGTTTAATTTTTTTTATTTTTTTAAATTGAACAAGTAATATAAGTCATTGCAGTCAAATATTCACAACTAACTGCAGCCTGTACATTTTTAAGGACAGTTCTCCTTTCCTGGCTGAACTTAATCTTGTTGTAGACTGTCTTAATTTTAGGATCAATAAGAATTCTTCATAGTTAATATAAAGTCAATCACTGATTTGTAATATGCCGTTAGTATATCATTCACTATGGGCTGGCTAGTGGCTATTAACTGAAGACTGCAGTACTCGTAGACTTAGGGCACATGAATTTACATGGCACTAATAATTCTGGATGGTTGCGTTGTGTCCAATCCAAGGGGAAAAAACGCAGAACCTGGGACCAGAGCTAAAATAAACAGACAGTTAAGAAAAAGTTTATACAATAAAATAAAATTACACAAGGCTTGAGGAAATATATGTTTCCTAACATATATTTCCTCTAGCCATTTGTAATTTTATTCTGTTATCATAGTCTGATCCTATAGCCTTGTGTCATCTTATTGTGTTATCATTGTCTGATCCTCTAGCCTTGTGTCATCTTATTGTGTTATCATAGTCTGATCGTCTAGCCTTGTGTCATCTTATTGTGTTATCATAGTCTGATCCTCTAGCCTTGTGTCATCTTATTGTGTTATCATAGTCTGATCCTCTAGCCTTGTGTCATCTTATTGTGTTATTATAGTCTGATTCTCTAGCCTTGTGTCATCTTATTGTGTTATCATAGTCTGATCCTCTAGCCTTGTGTCATCTTATTTTGTTATCATTATCTGATCCTCTAGCCTTGTGTAATCTTATTGTGTTATCATTGTCTGATCCTCCAGCTGTATATATATTGCTGCCAAGGCATTTGTATAATTGTTCATCTTGCAGTAGTGTATGTTCAAGTGTGACACTGTTATCGTTTACTGTATTTATTCTCATTATCTTTGTGTTCTCCCTGAGTGACGATGGATAGGACTCACCTGTTGATACCATTACGAGGCCAGTCTTGGTCAACTCCCCAAGGAGCATAGGCTGTTAATAAATTCTTGACCTCTTGACCTTTTCTGTGTCATTTACTTAAGGTCTGCCTGTGTCATTTACTAAAGGTGTGCCTGTGTCATTGTAGTGAGATCAGTGATACAATCGACAAATGTAATATCTAACCCCTACGCTAAGTGAATTTACCACCCGCTCGTGTTTACCGATAGTCATCGCCCCGCCAGTAGGTCTCGCTGGATTTATAAAAGCATTAACGCCGCAGTGTATAATACCGAAACTAGTAGCCTTGCCATGGATTTGTCAGACGATTTAAAAATACCCTAACGCGTGTTTCGGTTTCACTAGAGAGATAGAAAACGGGAGGAGTGAAGGATAGACGGACGAAAACGACCTTGGCCATAGCATTAAAAAAAAAAATCTATTAATAGCACACTTTGTGACTATTTGAAGTTAGGAACGGCTTATGGTAAACGCAAACTGCAAAACGAGAGGCTATTTTTCAAACATAAACTAGTGCCTTGGTTACCGTTGTCAAGGCCTAAATTTTTTCCCCTTAACGTGTAGGTTTGCATAAAGTATTGAGATATTTTGTTAATGGACGCGTTGACACCGACTTGGTCCCTTTCCGTAGTGGAAATGGTGGCAATAGAAACTTATATGTAGTATCGTAGTCTAATTGAAACATAAATGAAAAGAGAGGACAGTTGACAACTAAAAGGATAATACTTGGATATTAGGCATATCATGTTACTTATTATCTTACCGTAGAGAAAAGTATGTTATTTGAGAAACTGAAAGGGGGAAATACAAAGATGTAAAATATGATAAAGAGATAAATAAAAACATAAGGGTTAGATGACAGACAGTCGTCTGACTAAAAATTGTTTGTCCCCATAAAAATCGATTAGATAGTAACAAAGATATTGAAGAAAATACCAATGAAAGACTGACAGACGAACCCAGTGATATCCTTACTCAAATTTGAATAGGGGAGGTACATTTTTTTAATGTGTATTTTTGAAAGAATAGGGTCACGCTAGCTTGCCCCGATTTGATTGGTTAGTGGGAGCATAACTAACGAATAATAAACCGAATGTTTTGCTAAAGCTTAGTGCTACTTAAAAAAAAAAACTTTCCAAGTAAGGTTATCATCAGACACAAGGAATATATAAAGCCATTGCCTTTGCTGTTCTGGCCAGTGGAGATCTATACTTGAACCCATTGATCGCCGGTTAACCTATTATTAGTGAATAATTTCATTGATTGCGGTAAGATAAAACATTATTATTACTATGTGTATATATATGTATATGTATTATTGAAGTGTAGAGGTTGACATAGATAGGCGCCAAACCAAACATGTGTTGTGAGACATTGCCAATAGTAGGAGCTTGCTAATTCTTAGCAAAAGCCAGGCATGCCTAAGTAGACTTATGGAGCAAAATGACACTACCTAGTGTGGGAAAAATTGATATATATATTATTAGGACTTTAAGACTAGCAAACCACTGGCCGTCTTCGTCAAGTCACAGTGTTTCACATGACTTGATAAAGTAAATATAATTTCAAATGAAAAGAATGTATTAAATTGATGCTATTGAAGAGAACCGGAGTATGGAGTGTCACAAAAGACGATAGGGACGATAGCTATTTGTTTAGCCCAGGAATCTGATCTTAAACTGTTTATTGTTGTAAAATTGGTAGTTGTGGAGAGTTTTATGTATGATGTATTGAGGAGGTCTTAATCCTCTTGTTGCAGGGTTGAATCCTAAAATAAGCAGTGTGCCACTACAACTACATTATTACTGGAGCTGCAGAGTTCGAGGCAACAGTATTTTCGTGCCTATACTTATTCTGAAGAAAGAGTACTGTAGCAGTCTCCAGAGCTCTCTGTTGTGAAGGAGAGAGTATTGAGAAAGTCATCAACTACTGCACCAGGGATTAAAGATAAGCCCAACATTTCCAGGGGCTAAATGTGTGTTCACTAGCAGTAAATCTCCACCATTCTACTAAAACAGTTTTTAAGACATGATGAAAACAGTCGTCCCAATTAATTGTGACCAGTCATAGGATCTAGTACTTCATCAAGGGAATTCTATGTTATAAATATTGACTCTTTGATAAATTAGGACAAGTTGTTCTTTATATTGAATAAATACTGTGATATACAGTTCCATTCTAATTTTTTTGAGTTTAAACATTCCTGTATCAAAAGAGATTGAGATACAGGAAATTAAAGATTGTAAAAAGATTTATATTCAAAACTTTACCCACGGACTTGTTAAATCCATTATCATTGAGTTAAATTGTGTTTGTTGTCATAATTTCACCCTTACAATTGCATTACCCTGGACATTTAGCCATATATAACTAACAGACACAATAATATAAAGTAGGGTCAAAATATATTGCAGATTGAGGTCGTAGGGTGGTAGCAGACAGGTACTCTGAGAATTATCTTCAACTATTAGACTCAGGGACTTGCACAGCTGACCTCACTCTGTAGACAAGTAATATTTATCTTTTAACATCAAAACCCACCACAGTCATTTACTTAAGGTGTGCCTGTGTCATTTACTTAAGGTGTGCCTATATCTTCGTTATCCATTTCATTTATGTCTCCATGTCTCTTCTCCTTGTGTCTCCCTCTACCTCTCTTATTTGGGAGATTCTACGATAAGGACTGCCTTATAACGCTATCAGTAGATCTCCTCAGTAGGTATTCTTTCAACTCTCTTACTGTCACAGTAGGCTATCATTTGTGAATATATTATGTTTGAGTTCAGACAGAGTATGAATGCAAAGATGTGAAAATAGATGAGAATAGAGTCACTAATGAAATTATGAGAAGAGATATGACTTCTGAAGCGTGGTTGGGCCACGTCTTAGCCTGCTTTAACTTATTTTTCTAAGACAATCTGCTTCTCTCCCTCCTATGCTCCTAATGGCAGTAAGGGACAACGTTATGACATACAGTGACAGTTACAAAAAGAAGAGATCCTGACAACAGTAAAGGTTTTTATGTTTATTAAACAACACACACACAAAACGATACCACAAGATGAACTTAAGAAAATCCCACCTGTATGCCTTCACAATGTCTAACGGCTGTAGGGATACATAAAAATATTCAAGCACCAACATTTTGGTCAACACACAGTTTATCACACGACAAGGCTCAAACGCACACACGCCAACCTCGCCACGCTACCCCTCCACGCAATCTCTTAATGGCACGCTTAAAATGTATAAATAAAGGGGGTTATGCCCCCAGCTATCAAAACATTGACAGCTGCCAAGTCCGTTTAGGGCACTGTCATGATAAGGACGTATTGTTTTAAAAGAAAGATATCCTGAACACAAAGTTGTATCAGGTGATACCAGGATAGTGCCAGATAATAGACTGGTCTTATAAGCAATACCCCCTTCTCTGAAAAGAGTAAGGGTGTATGGACATTAAAGGTAAGATCAAGCTGTATAAGTTCCTAGGTATGATGATAGTGTATTATCCTCGGTTCCTAAATGCTCCTCTCAAGATCCTTCTCTGTTTATAATGTTAGGCTCTGCTAGGGGTATTAAAATAAATTATTAACCTACAAGAACTGTAACTTAACTTAAACAATCCAAGTAAGTCTGTTGGTAAAATTTACAATTTATGTTGTAAAGTTTTCTTTTTTGTGTGAAATTTTTGCTAAACTCAAAATTGATTAAGAAATAAAATTTAATAAAATCACTTGTCAAATATTCACAACTAACTACAGCCTGTACATTTTTAAGGACAGTTCTCCTTTCCTGGCTGAACGTAATCTTGTTGTAGACTGTCTTTATTTTAGGATCAATAAGAATTCTTCACAGTTAATACGAGTATAAAGTCAATCACTGATTTGTAATATGCCGTGAGTATATTACTCACTATGGGCAGGCTAGTGGCTATTAACTGAAGACTGCAGGGCACATGAATTTACATGCCACTAATAATTCTGGATGGTTGCGTTGCGCCCAATCCAAGGAAAAACAAAACGCAGTACCTGGGATCAGAGCTAAAATAAACAGACAGTCAAGAAAAAGTTTATACCATAATATAGTAATTACTAACGCGCACTGCACAGTACTTTCTCTCACTTCATCACAATAACAAACACGTCCTCCCCACGTCTTTCCCTCCTCTCACTTATTCATTACAGAAATTACAACCCACTATCTTAGTTTCCCCCTCCTCCCATCTCTCTGATAAGCCTAGACAAAGTACAAATAACTTCACCCAGGCGTGGCGGCCGGCCAGCACGTCTGACCTCTCACGCACTTGGTAATATGCCGACATTATAAACAAACCCAGGTTACTCATTCACAACGTAAAGTAGGAAAATACAAGCGTCCACATCAACATCGTTAATTGGGACTGTACTCGACGTTATAACATTTCTGCTGCGATGACACACACAAAAAAAACTCTATTCAAAATTAGTTATTCATCTATTAAAAATGGAACATACAACACCAAAATAAAGTAAATGAACTCTCCCATTCTGTCTTCAACTTAAATATCTGTCAAATGTCTCTTCAGTCTTGCCGTACTTCTTTGTGAAGTTAAAATTCGTAGCTAGGGAAATGAAGTTATACCTCCCGGTACATCTTTATATTAAGCCATACATATTAAGAGAAATGCAGTAATTAAGTCTCCTAACTCTATATTATTTATCTACCCATATATATATTGGAGGAATTAAAGTAATTAAGTCTCCTGGCTGTCTTTTATTACTCTACCTAGGAAAAACAAACAAACCCCAGAGGAAAAAACATCGACCAAGTAAATGTGCCTATTAAAACGAGGAATTCCGATTTACACTCTCTAACAATTGTTAGCTTTCAACTCAACAACGTCACTAGACGACACAGTCCTGGAATTGACAACTGGTGGTGAATGAGAGATACATGAACTTAAATAATGCGACAGAATGCCGAGGTTCGACAAACGCTTTCCCGCAGGTGTGCGGATGAAAAGTAAGGCAGTCGTAAGAGTGTTTACGATCTCCATTTCGATGCTCGCCCCTGTTCAGGATGAAGGATCGAAGGCGGCTGGTTATGAAAGAACGCGAGTTCTCCGAGCGACCTGGGTCACAGATCTAGCCGCTCGCTACATAGAGACTTCTTCGGCAAGAAACTTAGATGAGCAAAGCAGTCCTTTTTTCCCCCCCCCCCCCCCCCAAATCAAAGAGATCAGGTTCCTATTAACTTGCCTGAATACCAACAAGAACAGATCGTTAGACATCCTGCCATTTTGCGCGTGCAAAATAGGTGTGTCTAAACTGGACTCTAGCAAGATGGACAGAATACGAGAGAAAATAAGAGCTATTAAAATCAAAAATGACAGAATTTATTCATACAACCCAGTCAGTGACCAAGCGCATAAAGCAAACATTAAACAAATAAAACAAAGCAAACAAAACACCCAGCCATTGCACAATTGCTAATCTGAAACGCAAACAAAGCACAGACTAGTTAAAATCATAATAGTTAAATAATGAGAAACACCACGCTCTCACCTGTCAAACTGTCCTTCTTCCAAGCTACCTGAAACATGAAACTATCATGCACACACACTTAACTCATGCATGTCGTCTAATCAGACTAGTATGGTGTTGTGCATGAGGCTGGCAATCTCACCATCTAACACAGATTGCTAACGAAACCACTACTGCAAGTGCATCTGAATGCTTTGTGCGGTCTCCATGCGGAGGCCAGCCACACTGGTGGCCATATGCTCCATAAGGAGCGAGAAGCCACATAACAGGAACGTTGATGTCTCAAATGTGCTCCACGTACCAAAAGTAGGGGTATCATATTTACAAGGCATATTAATGACTATAACTAAATACATCACTAAGCCTATAACACGTGGCTGCCATCTTGCGAAGGCAGCATACAGCCACGCTAACAACCCAGCTAAGTTGCGTGGTTGTAAATTCTACAGTAACCTTACATTATAATACTAAATATTATAGAAATAATGGCTTAACAAAGCTATTTAAAGCAGTACAGATAACCAATAGAGATTTTACACTGTATAAAGGACTATGAAACTAAGAAAGCAAACACCAATTAGCTATAGCCGATCTTACTAATACTTACACCACATTATCAGTCTAACATTACAGAAGAAGCACAGGACTTTATTCTAGTAAGATGTAACATATTAATAAATTGCAGCACTCACCACACTAAAATAAACTATTTCGGCATCAGCACCGTAGTTAATAAATATAACAATCTAAATCGCGCAACAATTAAATATTATTCAAACCGACGTGTCGGGTTTACAGAAGATCAATAAAGGTTTCCTTAACTACAAACAATATGGAAATACTTAACCATTAATTTCATTTACGCAAATGTAATAACCGAATATGTCAGTTCTAGTACCGGCCACGTGATATATTTCCTGAATAGGACCATCTGCTGCAGCCACGCCATGTCTGAATAAATTTAGATCTGAAATCGACCGCACGCGAAATATAAATAACATTGAATTAAGTATATAATTATTTAAAATACTACGGCACAAAGATGGTTGTAAAGTGCAATCTTTACTATCTTGCAATATAATACATTTATATACTTATTATGTTCGCAAATATTTTGTAAACAAAGTATTTCCTTTTTAAGTGCTTAAGGAGAAGTCATTTTTGAGTTACTTCCCTTGAAATGAGTTCCGTCATCTTCGAT
The DNA here is from genome assembly GCA_024509875.1 of Oreohelix idahoensis. Taxonomy (NCBI): domain Eukaryota; kingdom Metazoa; phylum Mollusca; class Gastropoda; order Stylommatophora; family Oreohelicidae; genus Oreohelix; species Oreohelix idahoensis. The sequence goes on from JAMPIV010015435.1 coordinate 242,439, forward strand.
CGGACTCCGCGGACGAATTTAGGCCTACTGCGATTTATTCTTTGGCTGGGTAGGAATAGATTGTTCTTGCTTCAGTATATCTATGGCCTGAATTTATACGTAGTGTTTGTATGAGTAGGACGAGTCTGTCTTATATATGTATATCTTTACCTTTCTAAGTCGAACTATGTTGGTTGTCGCTAGAAAAGGTCAAAGGCTATGCAGCGGAAGTATCGCTAGCAAGGTGTGTGATTCATGGCTGTCATTCTGTCGGGATGTCGAATTTTGTTGTAGCCGGCCTATCGCCGAAAAAGTGATCTATAAGTAGATGGGGAAAAGTGATAGTCATTTAGACATGTTGTATGTACTTTACCCCAGTGTTTATTCTCTTTTGCCAAGGAATGGCAAAGTTATATTTCGCATAGAAAGGTAAAACCACAATTTATTATGAACTTGGGCTTCGCCATCGTTGTCGATAAGCAGATGCACAGTGGTACTTCTGAAAAGAATATTTATTCAAAGGAAGATGACATTCCTATGTATCAGCACTAGATTTTATGATATTATTCAATTACCTCTATGATAGAAGCTATGAAGAAATGAGGACATTTAACGAATGACCAATTTTGGTCTGTATCCAATAGTGAGTGAAGCTCACGAGAGAAGCACCGCCATGTTGAAATCCATATACTTTGTATTTATCGAGTGAGAAAAAGGGATGCCTGTACTATCGCTCGATGAACCAAGAGATCACTGCTACATGTGAGAACCCATGTCTGGGATTCCTATATCTTTATGGAAAATATATATATATTGAACTTTACGTGAAGGGATATTCGCTAGACGAGGTTAGGTCTAGGAGCCTTCCTATATATTGGTTATGGTCTGACGTGCCCAGTCAGTAAAGCCAGATGATTTACATGATGGAACTCTGAATGCTTATTTACGAATGCTCCATTATGATATTTGCCAAGCATGAATGCTAACTTAAGATGATATTTCTGTGATCAACATTATGCTGTCTATGTCGACATTTGTTCCTGTAACCATACACGTACTGTCCAAGTGTGCGTCCCATTAAATGTTATAAAAAGACCACCGTAGTTCCAGTACTTCTTGAATTCGAACAGTGTGAGTATGAGTGATGTACTACCAACCTGTCAACTCTATCGAATCATTCTACCATTCGCGTTCTGACATTCATATACACACTCATTGTCTACACTCACATTCTTGTCGGAGCCTCATCACGTTCCAGGACAAGATGACCTGTATGACCAAAACTGTGCTGGGTTTAATGAGTTGACAATCGTTACACTTTACTACACCAGTCCCAACATCTACATTTATCAACTGGTGGACATTCACGTCATTTAACAAATAAAGCGTGAGTTAACAACTACTGGCCAGTATGAGTTTAACAACTGGTGTGCCAGCTTCCTGGGTCAACCTGCCCAGTGACCATATTGAGAAGTAAACTACTGAGACCAGACGTTCCTTGGGGTCTGTTACGACACACAAATACATCAGCAGTACAACTCTACAGTGATGTCAGCGTGACCTGTCCTGTCGACAGTATGCAGTAACTAGGTCAGCGTTTGTTGACATTTGGTTCGTTGGACATTTGCCATACAACTGACAGTGTTATACAGCAAGCTTGGTTGAAACATAGAACATTACACATCAGGACTGGAGAATATTTGACAGTGTTTGCGAAAGGAAGTGTTATTGAACTGAGAAGTCCTACATCGATTGTTATCATTCAAATCAACGATGGAGCTTCTATTTCTGTGTTGAATTTAAAATAATTAGACCAGAAGTATTTGTTTAATAAAGTACCACAGTACTGTACTATTAGGCAGTGTAACTGAGCCTTCTTTACAACACATTCTTTCTGCAACACTCTATTTACATCATATTGCCATACTATTTATGCATTTATGTATTTATGTTTAAATATTTATATGTGATATTTGTTTGTATCCAGCGGGTTGTTGTTTTGGTTGGGCGGTGTCACACAACAGAGTATCCCACGTAATAGAGGGTCTGATGTGTGCGTTTCTATAGGTGCAATTTTCTTGATTGAAAATTTGCTGCGACAGCTGTTGCTATTAGTGTTAGCTGTGAAGACTGTACTCATTGTTATTTTTGTAATATTCCTCTGTTCTTTAGTTTGTTTTGATTTGTTTGTAATTTGTTGGTCTACCCTATTCTATCTTTCAGTTTTATTCTCAATTTATATTTATATACTGTGGCGTTATTTGTATTTGTTATCCTCTTGCGGTTTATCTTTTATTGTTTTTCCCATTTGATTTATTTCATTTCCGCAAATGTTTTCATGTTCTTCTGTATAACTGTTTTGTTTTGTGCCTGATCGACATACGCTATTTAAAATATAGTTGATCATATAAATTGATGTACAAGAATCAACTGATAGTTAATTGCTATTACTAAAGGTACACAGTTGATGATATAAAACACTATTTCTGGTGCACTGCACTTATATTATAAAGTGAACCTGCAACTTATAGCTGTTATTATATAAGGATTTATACAAGACCTTTGTAAGGCTTGTTTCCCACAGTTATTGGGATAGTTAAGTACTATTTTCCACAGGTTACAAAAGTTATCATACAAGGTCTTTGATTAAGACTAAGAAAGTGAATTTATTTACTTTTGCAAATTACTGATCTTATTAGACAAGATGTCTACATTAGATTATTTTATCACACAAGGCAAGGCTCTTGATAAGACTGGTCAGCAATTAGAAGAATGGGCAGTTGCTCAATATGACAAAGCATTAGCTGCTGAAGAAAGAAAAGCATTGATTGAGGAAAAAAAATTACAAAGAGAGGATGAACAAAAGAAATTGCAGATACAGACTGATGAAAAAAGATTCCAGATGGAAATGGAAAGAGAGAAAAGAAAAAATGAAGCTGCTGCAGAAGAGAGAAAATTACAAGCTGAAGCTCAAGAGAAAAAAGCAATAAGAGAACATGAACACCAAAAAGAACTTTTAGCATTTGAGTTAGAAAAGTTAAAGTTAACAAACATAAGTGATGGTAATCAAGCATCTGGTGGTAATGGTAAACCCTTTACTTACAAGGTCAAGGTACCAGCGTTCAACCCTTCCAGTGATGACATAACATTCTGGCTAAATAGATTTGAACGCTCTTGTCGAGCCCATAATGTGGACAAATCACAATATGCTAACCAGTTATCAGAAAATCTGAAAGGTGATTCTCTGACTAGTTTAAGTTTAGTTGAAGAGGCTGACAAAGATAACTATGATGTTATTAGGGCAGCCTTATTAAAGAAGTATCAGTTGTCTGAAGAGGGTTATCGGAAGTTGTTTAAGACAATGGTGCCTGAGGCAGGGGTAGAATTCTCAGAATTCATTGCAAGGACACGTCTTACATTTGATCGTTGGATTGAGCTATCCAAAACAGAAAAGACTTATGAAGCACTTATGGACTTGATACTCAGAGACAAGATTATGTCAAGTATAAATAAACCTTTCCTCGAATTCTTACATGAGCGTAAACCTAAGTCTCTAAAAGAAATGGAACAGTATTGTACCCAATACTTCACTGCACATCCGGACGTAGCTATTAGCAACAGTAAGGTTAAAGAAGGTATGCCAGTTGCTTCTGCAACACCATACAACCCTAATCACTCTCACAAATTCCAAGGACCTCAAAATAAGTTTAATAAAAAAGGTAACTATTACAGTTATCAGAACCAAGGTAACCAATCATTTCAGGGTTCTTCTTCGAATACCTGGAGAAGAGCTGACAGCCCTCGATTCAGGGGTGGTCATAATTACAGGAACTTTCGCAAAGGAAGTCATTCTAGAAACTATCCAAGTTTTCCTTCATGGAGACAACAAGATCATAATTACCGAGATACTCATTATAATGAATATGATGATAGTAACCAAAGGAGCTATGATTCAAACCCGAGTAGGGGTTATAATAGTGGAAACAATGATAAGTACAGAGGCAATAATAACAGAGGTAGAGCACAATTCAAAAAACATAAAGCTCATTACCAGGCGAACTCTGCACAGCAAGAGTCCCACGAAGCCTATAAACAAAATAAAGATAATGATGACTCTAATAATATGGCATGTGCCGCTTTTGATTTTGGGAGAGCATCTCAGTGCCCCCAATGCAAAACATTATTTGAGCCAACCACAGTGTCTACTTTAAGCTGTGGCCATCCTCTTCCCGCTCTTCCTGCGTCAATCGCGCATGATGGGAGAGGTTCTCTTGTCTTACACAAAGGTTTAGTAAATGACAATCCAGTCTCAGTACTTTTTGATTCTGGATGCACAACTATTGGGGTTAGGCAGTCACTCATAGATCCTTCTCATTCTACAGGCAAAGTAGTCAAATGCGTAACATTTGGCGGCACCATAGAGAAATACTCTACCGCTATCATTAGGATTGCTACTCCTTTCTTCACACGAGATGTACACGCATGTCTTTTGCCGAATCCGATCGCTGATCTTATCATCGGTCGCATTCACGGAGTCAAAGAATGCACTCCGGAGCAAATTTCCGTTTGGGAAAATCAAAATATGCAATCTGCTAATGCGGTAGTCACTAGAGCTCAAGCTCTCAATATGCCTGAAACTTCATCTGTTGAAGATAATGAAGTGCATAACCAAGATGATCCCTTGGTAATTTCTCGTGACTCGTTTATAAAACAACAAGAAGAAGATCCGACTCTTAAGAAATTCTTCACTCTTGTAACGAAAGGTGATCCGAATAAAGATTCAAATTGTAAATCTTGGATTACAATGAAGAATGGCGTACTTGTACGTATGGTGCAAGACTCCACTAAGTCAAGTCATTCTCAGATTCTTGTACCCAAGAATTTGAGAGTTAAGATCTTACAACATGCACACGACTCTCAGTGTGCTGGTCACATGGGTTTTTTCCCGTACAAAGTCAAGAGTTCTTGCGGCTTTCTTTTGCCCTTTTGTGAACAAGGACATACGGATCTATTGTCGATCCTGTAAAGTATGTCAAGAAGTCAAATCCAAAGGTCCTCGTCATGCTGCGCCTATTCAGGCTGCAGATATTCCTATTCGTCCATTCCAGAAAATGGCGATAGACATCATTGGTCCATTCAAGATCAAATCTGCTAGAGGACATCAGTTTATCTTAACGTGTGTAGACATGTGCACACGTTGGCCAGAGGCTATCCCTCTAAAGAGCATTACTACCGCTGACATTGCAGATGCTCTTTGGCTTATATTTTCTCGGCTGGGATTCCCCGGAGAAATATTATCAGATCATGGCACCCAACTGATATCGGATACCATGTCTCAAGTAATGTCTACTCTACAGATAGAGAGATCTTTGAGTAGCATCTATCATCCTATGTCCAATGGGATGGTCGAGCGACTAAATAGAACACTTAAGAACTTATTAGGGAAGATAACTGAGGATCATCCTCAAGATTGGGATAGGGTTTTACCCGCGGCCCTCTTCGCGTACAGAGAGGTCCCCAATGAACATACAGGGTTTTCGCCCTTTGAACTTGTCTTTGGCGCGCGACCGCGCGGCCCAATGTCTTTGCTGCATGATCTTATAACAGCTGACAATATTGACGATGACACAAAATCTTCTTACGAGTATGTCATCGCGCTGAGACAGAAGATTATAGAAGCATGCAAATTGGCAACGTCCTCTTCTGAATTTGCTAAGCAGAAGGCAAGACAATTTGCTAATAAGAAGAGAACTTTACGACAACTTTGTCCTGGTGACAAAGCATTTGTTTTGCTACCTTGTCGTGAAAATAGACTCCTTATTCGTTGGAAAGGTCCGTACGATATAATATCGAAAATTTCAGATGTTGACTACATCGTCGATATTAACGGGAAGCATAAAACCTTCCACATCAATATGCTTACGGAGTTCCATGAACGTCCTGACTACACTGGCTAACAAAAAAAAATTTTTTTTTTCTTTCTCTAACATTTCTATGTTTTTCTGGTCAATTTTAATGCGCTGTTTTTAATTCTGCAAACCGTTTTTCTCTATCAGGTCGGGATCTCTAGAAATACGCAATTGAAGGTTTTTAACAACGCATACAGTATTACATCATTCGTACAAGAAGTATAACAGTTCTGTAGGCTTGAATTTCTTTGCAGTCGACTTTCGTCGGTGAATGGCATGTGGTACATCGCGATGAAGCATCCAACAATAATCGGCAAGCATGGTCACACTCCACCGTCCTTGATAACGTGACTCCATTACGGCGATATCTTGATGGAATCGTTCTCCATGTTCATCGCTGACTTCGCCAAGGTTGTCAGGGAAAAAGTCATGATGCGAATCGAGCAAATGGATTTTGAGGGACATGTTACAGCCCATAATTCTGTATGCATCTATGCACTGCTTAACAATATGCACATAGTCGACAGATTTGTGATTTCCCAGAAAGTTATCGACGATCGATTTGAATGCCAGCCATGCGCGAAGTTCACTACCATGTAACAAGTTCTCGAATTGTTTGTCTGCAATAACTTTCCTAATCTGAGGTCCTACAAAGATACCTTCCTTTATCTTTGCATCGCTAACTTGCGGAAACTTTTCTCGAAGATAAGTGAAAGCTTTGCTCGTTTTATCTAACTCTTTTACGAAATTCTTCATGAGCCCCAACTTTATATGTAACGGTGGTAAAATGATGCTGTCTTTGTTAACTAATGGCTCGTGTATTACATTTTTATGCCCGAGCTGCATACGATCCGTGATAGGCCACACCTTTCTTGCATAATGTTCCTGTCTGTTGCTGATAGGCCACACCTTTCTTGCATAATGTTCCTGTCTGTTGCGGCTCTCCCATTCACATAGGAAGCAACAAAATTTAGTATACCCAGTCTGCATGCCCGTGAGAATTGCAATGACCTTTAGGTCTCCACAAATCCGCCATTGGTAGTCATTGTACTTTATTTTTGCCAAATGTATAGCCATATTGTCATAAGTTTCTTTCATATGAACAGAGTAGGCGACTGGAATTGATGAAAAAAAAATTTCTGTTATGCAATAACACGGCTTTTAGACTAGTCTGGGAAGAATCGATGAAAAATCGCCATTCGTTGACTATGTGCTCATGACCGAGGTGCACCATTAGACCGTTTACATCTTTGCAATAGCAAATGTCATCATCCATCTCAAAGTATTGAACAAGTTCTCTGTGTCTATGACGAAATTTAGATATCGGAGTATTGGGCGCTAAAAGATTCCATTCTTTGAGTCGCGAACCGAGTAATTCCGCTTGTCCTTTGGTAAGAGCAAGATCACGTATTAGATCTGAAAGTTCTGAATGGTTAATTAAGTGAACACCATCATTCACTGGTTTATCACATGTATATAATCCGAGTCAGAATTAGTTTCTAAAGCAGGTAAACTATCACTTTCTGATGGTTCATTCACGTCCAAAGGACGTTGTTCTGGTGGAACTGGGATCGGACACATGATTGGATCATGAGGCACTGGTTTCGAAACCGATTTAATATTTGGATAAACCACAGACTTTCTAGTTTTAAAAGTGAAACCATGGATATTTGTCAAGCAGAAGTAACAATCAGTAGCGTGATTTGTCGGTTCACGCCATATTACTGGCACTCCAAAAGGCATCGACTTATGCTTCGGCGATTTTCGTAACCAACCTGCCAATGTATTTGCACAAGTCGAACAAACTGCATTTGGCTTCCAAGATTTATTTGCATCATCAACTTTCGATTCGAAATAAAGTTCATATGCTTTCTTTAGTAATGGTGTAAAGTTTTTCTGGTGAACACGATCGGTAAAATATCCGCACATATAACAGAACAGATCAGCCGAATTTCTATAACTTCTAGAAGCCATATTTTGCTCAGAATTATTTCAAAATACAGTAACTATTTGAAAAATAGCGTAACATATGTCATGCATCTTTTAGCAGTATAAAAAGTAGAATTATTTTGCATTTAATAATTTTTAATAAGTTATATAGTAAAAATGAAACGGAGCAAATAACGGTTTCCCAAAAATTTATTTATTCACAAATATCTTAATAACCCGATGTGATAGAGATAAACGGATTTCAGATTTGAAATCAGCGCAAGAAACTGACCTAAGAACACTTATTCTTATATAAGAAAGAAAAATGTTGTTTGTCAGTGCTATCTACAGCCTATTTTCCAGGCAACGGACGATTCTCATGTCAAACATGGTCATTACTCATCACTGTCTGTAATACAGGATGAGGAAACAAGTTTTTCGGATGTTAATCTTCCGCTTCCAATGATCCCACTTCATTCTAGTGAATCATGGAAAGACGTTACTGTTTCTCCTGATTTGTCTCTAGGAGAACAGCGACAAGTTTCGTCTATGTTACAAACATTTCAGGATGTCCTCACTGACATCCCTGGGCAAACTCATGTCATTGAGCATGACATTGTTCTAACTGAACATACTCCAATTAGGGTTAGACCTTATCCTATCCCTATACATTTCCAAACACAGGTTGAAAAGAAGTTGGATGAAATGATAGATTTACAAATAATCGAACCATCCACTTCTGCATATTCTTCGCCGATGGTTATTGTTCGAAAAAAAAGACAATAACATACGTCTTTGCGTTGACTATCGCAAATTGAATCAAGTTACGAAGTTCGATGCTGAACCTATGCCTTTACTAGAAGAGCTACTTACTCGTCTTTCTAAATCGCATTTTTTCACTAAACTTGATTTGTCTAAAGGATATTGGCAAGTTCCATTATCCGAACGCGCCAAACCTCTTACCGCTTTCTCTACTCCCAGAGGCCTTTTCCAATGGAATTTTATGCCTTTCGGCCTTATGAACGCACCAGCTACATTTGTACGCATGATGCGTCGAATCCTATCGTATCGGTCAGATGTCATTGCTTATCTAGACGACATCTGTCTTTTCAGCGATACTTGGGAAGATCACTATTCAGGGTTAGTTGAATTATTATCAACTCTGCGTGAGTATAACCTGACAGCAAAACCATCCAAAGCTTGTATTGGCTTTAGCGAAATTGCTTTCTTAGGCCATCGAGTAGGTCACGGTTTCTTGAAGACAGAAGACCATAATATCACTAAGATACTTAACATCTCTATCCCTAGGACTAAAAAGCAAGTGCGAAGTCTTTTAGGTCTCATACAATTTTATGGACGTTTCATTCCGAATCTGTCCTCTATCATGGCACCTCTCTCTACACTATTAAAGAAAGGGTCGCCTAACATGGTTCACTGGTCTCATGAATGCCAATCTTCACTAGAGAAGATCAAAACTATGTTTTGATCACCACCTATTTTAGTGTTACCTACAACAGATAAGACATTTGTTCTTCGTAGTGACGCTTCATCCACTGGGATTGGAGCGGCACTAATGCAAGAGTACTCTGGAACTCTGCATCCTGTAATGTATATATCCAGAAAACTTAATGCTGCAGAAAGGAATTACTCGGTTTTAGACCGTGAATTATTGGCAATGGTTTGGTCAATTCTCAAACTCCAAAGATTCCTTCTGGGCGCGCATTTCGTAGTGGAAACTGACCAAAAAGCTCTTACGGCTATCCAAAGTAAGAACTTGAAGAGCTCGAGATCAACTCGATACGCAATCGCTCTTCAACCTTTTCATTTTTCGGTACGAGCTATCCGTGGTTCAGAAAATGTGATGGCGGACATTCTGTCCAGATGCCCACATGATGCCACTTAACTGTTAAATATTGGATCTTTTTAATATGTATAACTTTACAACAGTTATTTTTTTGTTTCTTTACTAAGATACACATTTGTAATTTAATAATAGAATGATGGTATCGCTACTTAGCGGTTTATTGATGTTTATTCACCGCTGTTCTTTGATGATTGTTTCTTCATAAATCATAAATTTAAGATTATAGTGTGAATTTTTGGTATGCATTGTATAATTACCAGAATTGTATTATACGTACATCACACCTTCCTGGAAACATTTATTCGTAGAGAAACAATTTCTCTCAGATTTTGAGATATATTCTCACCGGTCATATTAGGAATTATAGTTATTCCTGATATTTTCATCTGCGCAGTATTCTTGCGTTGTGAGCCTATTCTACGTTGCTCCTAGATGTATTTAAAAAAAAAAAAATTTTTTTTTTTTTTTTCCCGGGAGGTGTGGTAAGACTGTAAAGTGCAATCTTTACTATCTTGCAATATAATACATTTATATACTTATTATGTTCGCAAATATTTTGTAAACAAAGTATTTCCTTTTTAAGTGCTTAAGGAGAAGTCATTTTTGAGTTACTTCCCTTGAAATGAGTTCCGTCATCTTCGATCGGACTCCGCGGACGAATTTAGGCCTACTGCGATTTATTCTTTGGCTGGGTAGGAATAGATTGTTCTTGCTTCAGTATATCTATGGCCTGAATTTATACGTAGTGTTTGTATGAGTAGGACGAGTCTGTCTTATATATGGATATCTTTACATTTCTAAGTCGAACTATGTTGGTTGTCGCTAGAAAAGGTCAAAGGCTATGCAGCGGAAGTATCGCTAGCAAGGGTGTGTGATTCATGGCTGTCATCCTGTCGGGATGTCGAATTTTGTTGTAGCCGGCCTATCGCCGAAAAAGTGATCTATAAGTAGATGGGGAAAAGTGATAGTCATTTAGACATGTTGTATGTACTTTACCCCAGTGTTTATTCTCTTTTGCCAAGGAATGGCAAAGTTATATTTCGCATAGAAAGGTAAAACCACAATTTATTATGAACTTGGGCTTCGCCATCGTTGTCGATAAGCAGATGCACAGTGGTACTTCTGAAAAGAATATTTATTCAAAGGAAGATGACATTCCTATGTATCAGCACTAGATTATATGATATTATTCAATTACCTCTATGATAGAAGCTATGAAGAAATGAGGACATTTAACGAATGACCAATTTTGGGTCTGTATCCAATAGTGAGTGAAGCTCACGAGAGAAGCACCGCCATGTTGAAATCCATATACTTTGTATTTATCGAGTGAGAAAAAGGGATGCCTGTACTATCGCTCGATGAACCAAGAGATCACTGCTACATGTGAGAACCCATGTCTGGGATTCCTATATCTTTATGGAAAATATATATATTGAACTTTACGTGAAGGGATATTCGCTAGACGAGGTTAGGTCTAGGAGCCTTCCTATATATTGGTTATGGTCTGACGTGCCCAGTCAGTAAAGCCAGATGATTTACATGATGGAACTCTGAATGCTTATTTACGAATGCTCCATTATGATATTTGCCAAGCATGAATGCTAACTTAAGATGATATTTCTGTGATCAACATTATGCTGTCTATGTCGACATTTGTTCCTGTAACCATACACGTACTGTCCAAGTGTGCGTCCCATTAAATGTTATAAAAAGACCACCGTAGTTCCAGTACTTCTTGAATTCGAACAGTGTGAGTATGAGTGATGTACTACCAACCTGTCAACTCTATCGAATCATTCTACCATTCGCGTTCTGACATTCATATACACACTCATTGTCTACACTCACATTCTTGTCGGAGCCTCATCACGTTCCAGGACAAGATGACCTGTATGACCAAAACTGTGCTGGGTTTAATGAGTTGACAATCGTTACACTTTACTACACCAGTCCCAACATCTACATTTATCAACTGGTGGACATTCACGTCATTTAACAAATAAAGCGTGAGTTAACAACTACTGGCCAGTATGAGTTTAACAATGGTGATCATCTATCCTTTCTAATCTATAAAGACGTTAGAATGTTGGAGAATAATATTATATTTACTTATAAGTCCTAGGCATGTTCTTGAACTAGACTTTAACAGCGACTTGCCCCAGCGTCTAGCATGTAAATAACAGGATTTCAATCGCCGGGCAGCTTCGGCGCTCATTTCTTCTGATTGGCTGCTATCCGTAAGCGATATGACTAATGTTCTATTTTTAGATCCTGAGTAACACTAAAATGGCTGCCAATTCGCTATGTTGTAGTAAAAAGGTAGAGAACGACAGACAAACTGGCGATGACAAGATGGCGCTGTCACAATAACAACAACAGAAACTATAATTATAACAATAACTACCACGCCCTCTATATTGTACCATCAAGATTACACAGATAATACATGAAATGTACTGATAAGGACAGTTCGAGTAATTAATGACAGAAACATACACAAGATACTACAGGCCAGAAATCTTACTTACTTTGCACTCTAGATTATGAAAAGTCAACAGTGCGCAAAAACCCCCTGACTGCTGTCATCCACTCACGGATGAATGACGCGAGTTTGTCAACCATTGAAAGTCCAGACACTGTTATGGCAATCAATAATAAAAAGAATAAATCAAATGATCGGTGAACTTTATGGTTATTGGTTTATGAAAATTAGTTTCTTAGCTACTATTCACGTGACATTTTTACAGAATGCTATTTCGATTATAGGTTGACTATCCGGCTCTTGAAAACAACACACACACACACACACACACACACACACACACACACACACACACACACACACACACACACACACACACACACACACACACACACACACACTCACACTCACACTCACACTCACACTCACACACACACACACACACACACACACACACACGCACGCACGCACGCACACACACACGCACACATATTTTTTTCTCTTTTTACCTGTTCTTCAGACTTATGTTTCTTTCTCTGACAATATTTTATTTTTGTTCATGTCCTTGACTGCGTGTGTTTCTGTGACAATAAATCTTTCTCTGACCTCGTTTGTGACTGTGATAATAATTCCTTACAAACTCCTCTTAATAATCCCTTACACACTCCCTCAATAATCCCTCACACACTCCCTCAAAATGTTCTCACACAATACGTCTACAATCCCACCCACATTCACTTAATAATCCTTCACACATTCCCCTCAGTAATCCCCCACACACTTGCGCAATGATCTCCTCACATGCTCCATCAATAATCCCCCACACACTTCCTCAATGCTCTCTCAAATGCTCCATCAATAAACCAACACACACTTCCTCAATGATTTCTCACTCATCCATCAATAACACGACTGATAAATTCAGTTGAGAGAAGAACAGGAATACATGGGTTGATGTCCACATACTGATCATGTGAAATGGGAGGAGACTGAACATAAAACAGATTCAGGACACCATGGGGAGACATGATCATCAAGGCCAGACGAAACTATACTCAATAAACAATCCATTATGTGTGTTTTTAGTGGGAAGCTTAATTTATCCATACCAAGAACACGTATCGCGGATAACACTCCACTGTGTTGCTCCACTGCAGTGTGGATTTATAATAATAATAATAATAATAAGCTCGCTCCTCTAGGAGTAGGACCACACAACAATGGCTGACATACGTTAATCAACACATTTAACAGGAATTTCCCTTTATTACTAAATACAACCCACTCAGGCCTCACACGGCCAACAAACGCATGAAATACAATATACAAGTAATAATGACATGCCAGTGTAACTTGCCTTAACAGCTAAATCTATCAGCATCATACACCACAGTACGATTTATCTGAACAAACACTGACTATCACTCACCATGAGCGGCAAACTATGACAATAGTACACTCAACTCATTGACAACTTATAAATCTACGGCCTGTAACCAATACAATCTAGACACTACACTGTACTAGACTAACGACGTAATAATCCATCAGACCCGGAATATGGCAAGCACTTATAACAAATAGTCCATGACATGAACTTCACAGCTAACTTGCTGGCAAAAGGGAAAAATCTGCGTCCGACCCGGACGCTGACTAACTTCGCGCCTGATTTCCCGGTTTCCGGTAGTCACCTGACTCGCCGGTTTTGCTATACCCGGCGTTGCCCGGCTGACTTTTCGTACAAAAGATGCACTGCAAAATAGCGCCGTGACAATCCATAATCGCAAGGCCAGACGGCCCTATACTCAATGAACAATCAACTATGTGTATTTTTAATAGGAAGCTTAAATATCCATGTCGTGACACGAGGACATGTGGTGACACAAGGACATTTGGTGACACAAGGACATGTGGTACGAGGACATGTAGTGACATCAGGACAAACTTCTTATTTCCATTTTCGCTCCTTATGGAGCACAAAGCCACTGCTACATGTGGTCACCTTACAGGAAGCTTGCCTTGAAAGATTCCATTATGGAGCAACAAGCCACAACTACATGTGGTCACCTTACAGGAAGCTTGCCTTGAAAGATTCCAATATGGAGCAAAAAGCCACGACGACATGTTGTCACCTTTTAGGAAGCCTGCCTCGAAAGATTCCATTATGGAACAACAAGCCACTACTACATGTGGTCACCTTACATGAAGCTTGCCTTGAAAGATTCCATTATGGAACAACAAGCCACTACTACATGTGGTCACCTTACACGAAGCTTGCCTTGAAAGATTCCATTATGGAACAACAAGCCACTACTACATGTGGTCACCTTACATGAAGATTGCCTAGAAAGATTCCATTATGGAACAACAAGCCACTACTACATGTAGTCACTGTTAAAGACTGATGAGGACTGCCAGCTGTTAAGGCACTTCTTCTTAGTAGCTGATCTGTTAAAGTATATATCGTGCTGATAACGCGAATGCGTGCTTTGTTCATTTATGATCTTCAAAGAAAGGGGTCATCGTTAGATGGACTTATTATATGTTGACTGTCCAAGAAGACATTCGTTCCTTTCGGAGCTCATTATATTATTATAAAATCTTCTTATCAAAAGAGCTCTTCATTATCATAATAATCAACATTGTCAATTCAACAGACAGCCGTAACGTATCGATGCAGATAACTCTTCAGATTAGAGTCCACAATTTATTAAACAGTTCACACACGAAGACATTGCACGTAAGTAAACATTACATATAATTCATTAGAATTTACTTGCATAAATGTATTCTTATCCGTCCATGTCATATTGAGTTCATGTCGACAGATCATCATGGCTATGTACATGTGCTGCTGGGGTCCATACAGCCATAAATGAGCGCATGAGTCTTGACAAAGATAATCAAATTCCTTACCAAATATCCTTCCATAACGTAGGTTAATCACTAACCTTATGAATTCACTCGTATATACTATTATCTGGACTGACCCTAGTCCTTATATTAATTTTACAGAAATATGGCTATTAACAAAGCCCAATAGTGGAAGGAGGTAAAAACACGACTTCACGGCGTGCCGGACAATGTAACAAGGGTACGGTAACCTAGTCACGAAGCGTGACCTTATCGACGCTAACACGTCATAACTTGACCGTGTTTTCGCGTTCATAAATCAGTGAAGTATAAAGATCAATTTATATTAATTCCATTGACCCTAAAAATGCGCACTGCCAATTCTAGCAGACGCCATAAATAAAACTACGGTACCGTAACAATACCTGCCCGCCGTGGGAAAAAAATCTATTAGATAGATTTTTTTGAACTATCTTACTGAAATATACAAAAAATTTAACAAAAACCCGACATATGGCCTACGATGTTCTGTCTAGAACAGTGTCGTGGTCATGTCGATAGTACATAAGTCATATAACATTATTAAACAAAGGGGTGTCAACTGTCACTAATAATTAGCTATTGAACTATTGAAGACTGTTGTGAGTGAGTAATGAAGTGTTATGTAAAGAAAATTATTCTAACTAATTAAAATTAATCATAGTAAGTATGTAAGGTATTAATTAATTAACATCTAATTAAAGAAACTGATGGATAGTGTCATAATAGAAGACATGAGAAGTAAGGACAAGTAAAGTAAAGGAAAAAATATATATATAAATTAGTTTAGTTATGTGTGTTTAAAATTAATTATTAGTGTCGTCTAATTACTAAATAATTAACTTAAAGAACAAACAAAAAAATATTAATACATTTCATGTGAACATCTTAACTAAATGCATATAATAGCTATCACATTTATAACTAAAATATTTAGAGTATTTGCTTGTGTGATTTTTTTTCTGTTTTCTTTTTCTGACATATTTTCTTCTTTTATTTTTTATTTTTTTAATCACACTTCAGTTTTATTATACTCTTTATTAATTTAATAACCATTTAAACTTAATAATGTCGGATATGAAGATCCATCCGAAGTTATTTCCTTTGCGACTTTACCGAGAATTCCATTGGAGAAGAAAGTTCAAAATGTTCAACTATGTTTCGCTCCTGAATGAATGTAAGTTTCCATCGCATCGAATTAGTCATTTCACTTTCTGTAACGTAATGTTATTTTTCTAGCCTGGTTTCATATCATATTCCCGGCTATATCGTAGTGAGTTGTAACACGAATGGACACTAACCAAAGTCCAAACGTTAGAAAAGAACCATCGAACTATGTCCTTTGCTATCACGACATTTTTTTACAGAACTGTATACATTGAATGATTCACTGCAAGTATTCAAAATGTTCCTCGTATTGAGGTTGTTCATATCGATTTCGTAACGCAGGAATAAGTGAAAGTTTCAGAGTCAATCTTGTTCAGTCTTCAATCTTTTAACTTGTGGACAATTATCATTCGACTTCAGTAGGGTGTCTTGAAAGAGCATCAGCCAGAATATTTTCTTGTCCTGGTATGGCTTCGATGATAAAGTCATATGGCTGTAGTAGAATCGAAAATCTGGCAAGCAACTGCCAGTAACTCCTTGTCCACAGTGGAGTATTTAGTTTCAGGTAACTTAAGATTTTTTTTAAATGTACATCGTCGTGATATTGAAGCAAACAAGCTCCGATACTGTAATTACTGGGATCTGTACGAAGAAAGAACCTTTTTGAAGTATCTAGTAATCTCAAAATTGGTGGATTTGAGAACATGGATAATATCATTCGAAAAGTTTTGTCACACTTGTCAGTCCAATTTAAATTCAACGGCATGTCTTTTTTCAACAATGATGACAAGACATCCGTAATGGACGACAAATGACCTTATGCTGCATTGGGCTGAGCATAGTTAAAACCAATAACCACGTTACTGTCTCTTGTAGGCATGGTAAAAATAAATAAGACAGAAAACATGTGTACAAAATTAAAAATGTCACGAAAAGAAAATGTTTTCCGAGAAGAAAAAAAATCACTAAATCAATCTGGATTAGGATAATGAATATGAAAGACAAGACATGATGACTGACAATGCTAAGTCATCAAAGAATAAGATTAAAGTGTTACCGCAACATGTTATCTGCGTCACGCAGAATCAGGTACTAGTTGCAATTTTAGATAATGGTGATAAAAATAACCAAACGAGCGTCGCGATTGTTACGAAATGTAACCAAAGCCTGACTATTCTGCCCATTGCATGATGGCAGAAGACGAACAAACTTAACGTTTGCTGTATAATTGAAAAAATTACTAAGTGCCTGCCAGGTAGTTTTATGTGGCAGATTTTGCACTAACACCGTGCGAGAATACGCACTTTTCCCAATATATGTAGTATCATTGTCACAAAATTGTGCACAATGACGATATGTATTCTTTATATTTACTGGATTCTTGTGTTGGGCCCAAGTATGATGACCCTTATTCTGTAAAAGTATATTTGTAGCATGTGTAGTAGATGAATCAGAAGAACTACATACATTCTTTTGTTTCAATGTGCTGTTATTAATTTTATTTGGTATCTTCCCATTAATCTTAACTCCAATTGTATGTTTCAACCTATTACTCTTCTTCGTAGTGTCTTTGTCAATGTTGACAACGGCAACAGTTTTCTTAGGATCAATTGTAATATGATCCTGTCGCCAACATTTATTTTCTGGATTGTCAGTATTATTCTGACGAGGAAAAGTATACCTCCCTCGAAATGATATTTTCATTTTGCTGGGTTGTGCTGAACTGGTCTTAGCACCAGGAGCATCTTTAGTATGTCGTACAATAGATCTATCATATCTGATGTTGGACAATATATTCTTGTCCAATAACACATCCAACAGACTATCAACCCTTCTTCTTAATTTACTACCTTCAGAAGTCAGAGATGCAATCTCCTGCCTTTGCTTTTTATTTAATTTATCTAAGTTGGTAGATGTCTTCCTCTCATTATCAAGCAAGGAATCAACTGTATTAAGTGCAGTTGCAAGTTCATAGATTTGTTGTTGTGTTTCCTTTTTCAGTTCCGCATATCTATCTTTCTCCTTCAGGAGTAACGCTTCTAATGTAGCCACCCTGTCATCAATGAGACAATCATCACTCGAGGTGGATATAGTAACACCAATATCAGATTCTGTATCTTCTTCATTTTCTGATTGCACTTCATCAGAAAGTTTCTTATTATCTTCACGCGTTAATGCCAAGTCACGCGTGAAGGATTTTCCTTTACCTTTCTGGTCATTCAGCATCAGTTTCACTGAAGTTACATCGTCATCCAATTTTTTTTCCTGTCTAAGACATAATTCATACATTTTATCATTATCTGTATGACATACATCCATTATATTATTGTCATCAAATGATACAGTCCCATTTTCCTTTTTTTCACTCTCTAATTTCAACGTAAAATATTTCGAAAGCAAAGAGTCATAATCTGACTTTAGTTTTTCACATCTTGCTTTCAATTCATCAATTAATTTCTTACATGTTACATTATCTTTATGAGAATCAATCAGAAATGTATCGAAGGCAATTAATTTTTCATCAGCAACACTCTTTGATTGATCAAGTAATTCTCTTATTAAACTAACTTCCGACCTTAGTTCACTATTTTCCTCATTGAGTTTATCTAGTGTCATTTTATTATCAGTTAATTCTACCTGATATCTTTTTACTTCTGTCATATCATCCTGTAATTTCAAACGAGTAATCTCAGTCTACAGTTTTTGAATCTGAGTCAATTGTGTATGACACTTCCAAGTTAAAGATGCATGTTGCTATTCAAGTTTAATATTAATACCCTTGTCCTTGGCATGTAATTTTTTTAAATGAGGTTGCCTCAACCTCTAACTCTTTTCTCTGAGCTAGCAACTTCTTTTCATGCTCTATTTTCAACTGCTGTAGCTCACTAGTAGGGGCCTTCTCCTTATCTTGACGTTTTGTCCTTTCATGACCCTCATTAACACCATCAATTATCGCATGATGTATGTTGTTTAATATGTGATTTTGCTTCACATTAATGTAGCGATCCAAATATAGACGAAGTTCCTCCCGTAGTAACTCTGATAAATCTATAGCCATTGACAAATGAGGAACGGAATGAAAATTATCCTCAGCAAAACTCTTTAAATAGTAAGCAGCCTGAAATAAAAAGTGATCCATTACATATTTCTCAAGTTCTGGGCCTTGTAATTTATTAAAGTGACGGCCATCCTCATCTATCTGCTTCAACACGGACCTCATATCCACTGGATCCATATCAGAATCCAGAGTGACCTATTCACTTAGTCAACTATTAATATTAATCACTCATCTATAGTAATCAAAAATATGTGCTAAGTCACACTTTTAGTACTAGGAAAGTGTACTAGTTAACATATAATATGTCTGTCATATTCAAGGTAGACCATAAATTTATATTTAATTATCAATATATATTATATTATTATGCCCTAGTCATCATCTATAAAGTGCATCACTAGTGTGTTGAACCACTACTGCAAATTGATGCAAAGTCCTTGAGTCATCATCACATTTTATAAAAATTAATCAAATTCAATTACTATCTTATTATTGAACAAATTATAATAGTAGTATTATATGAATAATGTATGAAATGAACAAAACAAAACAATTCATCAAACAAGGGTTACAGAACAGTAGTACGATACGACAATGACATTTCACAAATAAAAATGAATTTATAAACTAAGCAGAACAAACCGGAACTACATGGAGGTCAAGGAAAAAAAACCAAATGGACAATGAACTTACGTACACGGATAATAATGACGTCACAGGACTCATTAACGGATCTTACAATTTATATATAAACGTAAAGATAGTCAGGTCAGGATTGACAAGATAGGTTACAAACAATGCTACAGAACTAAATAAAATAAAACTGAACACAATCAAATACACCATTTATCTACCGAACTCAACAACTAACATGCAAGGTCAAATAGTGGCAGATACGAACAGACAAGCCCATCGGCAGAAATCATCAATGGGGTCTTTCGATAAATGCAACTATTTAACGGTCCTTACAGAACGTTTAAAACCAACTCGGACATCCAGGGAGCCATAAAATTGGTTTTAATTCTCCGCACCAACCACCCACTAATACATAAAATACAACATAATAGATATTCACAAACAACATTAAAAAATGATTTGCAAAAACACATGCCGAAGAAATAGCAAAGAGGACAAGACAGCGTAGGCTACAGCGAAAACAATTACTTAGCTTTTTGCCTCGATAAATTTGTGCAGTGCCCGTTTCGCCAACAGTAGAAAGAGCTCATATTCCATGAAGGTGATGGTTGAATCTAGTTTCTAAGGTTCATTGAGCGTTTAGAAATTCTTTTCTTCAAAGACGTTGAGGTGTGGCTGCCATAGATACAGACGAACTATGCTGTTGTCAAGGGCGTGTGACGTCGTAGGTGTAGATGCAAAAAGTGTCCATTTTCGCTCAAAGGGAATTTTAAACTTTTGGCAATTCAATTCTAAGTCCACGACCACATCTGGCCGCCAGCTGTTAAAGACTGATAAGGACTGCCAGCTGTTAAGGCACTTCTTCTTAGTAGCTGATCTGTTAAAGTATATATCGAGCTGATAACGCGAATGCGTGCTTTGTTCATTTATGATCTTCAAAGAAAGGGTTCACCGTTAGATGGACTTATTATATGTTGACTGTCCAAGAAGACATTCGTTCCTTTCGGAGCTCATTATATTATTATAAAATATTCTTATCAGAAGAGCTCTTCATTATCATAATAATCAACATTGTCAATTCAACAGACAGCCGTAACGTATCGATGCAGATAACTCTTCAGATTAGAGTCCACAATTTATTAAACAGTTCACACACGAAGACATTGCACGTAGGTAAACATTACATATAAAAAAAGGTAAAGGAACCCGTTACACGCCCATTGAGGCATATTGGGAATATGGTGTTAGGCCCATATTATCTTGACCGTCGGCACACGAGGGGTGATGTGGCCGGCATCACGCCGGCCGCCTTAACCTTCCCAGAAGTAGCTCTGGTACCCATTTGGGGCTGGGTCGACCCAGGAGCCGTTTGTGGCCTAAAAATTTTCCGCCTCATCTGGGGATCGAACCATAGACCACTGCGCTAGGAAGCCAGTGCACTAACCACTATGCTACCGCGGCTCCATCAACACGTAGGTAAACATTACATATAGTTCATTGGAATTTACTGCATAAATGTATTCTTATCCGTACATGTCATATTGAGTTCATGTCGACAGATCATCATGGCTATGTACAAGTGCTGCTGGGGTCAATACAGCCAGAAATGAGCGCATGAGTCTTGACAAAGATAATCAAATTCCTTACCAAATATCCTTCCATAACGTAGGTTAATCACTAACCTTATGAATTCACTCGTATATACTATTATCTGGACTGACCCTAGTCCTTATATTAATTTTACAGAAATATGGCTATTAACAAAGCCCAATAGTGGAAGGAGGTAAAAACACGACTTCATGGCGTGACGGACAATGTAACAAGTGTACGGTAACCTAGTCACGAAGCGTGACCTTATTGACGCTAACA